>ML808766.1:280974-293735 GCA_009831015.1 Picea engelmannii
TGATTCCGTTGATAAAACACTCTCGAAAAAAGTCATTAGACATGCCCTCTGCTCTAAAATCCAGGCACTCAAAGGCAACTATAAAGTCTTCCACTGTTCCTAATTGTTTCAGCTTTGTCAAACGGCCCAAATGGTTGGTGTCAGTGTCAAAGCGTTCATAAAGCTCTACCACAAATTGTGTCCAAGCAATATACCCTTGATGAGAATTTTTTCTCCATTGCCACCATTGCCAATGTTCTTGATCTAGATGGAGAACACCATACCGGAGTTTGGCCAAGTCATCTGTAATGATGTATAAAGAGAAGTAATGTTCCATTTGGGTTACCCAACCGGTGGGGTCCGAGCCATCAAACTTGGTCACATCCACCCGTGGAAGGCGTAGGTTCTACAAGGTATGGGAATGAGAGGAATGGTCACCTTTAGTATGTGGGGGTGAGGAAGAGGAAGGGTTATCTGTAGGGATATGCAGTTTGGTGCAGAGTGCCGAAAAGACTGATTCAAGCTGGGTGGTGAGGTCTTGTTTGATTTCGCCCAT
Organism: Picea engelmannii; assembly: GCA_009831015.1. Classification (NCBI taxonomy): domain Eukaryota; kingdom Viridiplantae; phylum Streptophyta; class Pinopsida; order Pinales; family Pinaceae; genus Picea; species Picea engelmannii. The sequence continues at coordinate 281,510 of ML808766.1, forward strand.
TGAGGAATACATGGTTGTATTGATGGTGGCGACATTGGCACTGAGTTGTTTCATTTCTTGTTGGGTCTCAATGAGACCCGATTGCAAGGTGTTGAAGCGAGCTTCCAAGTCTTAGCTACGAGTATGGGCCATGAGGATGGGGGAACTGAAAAGGGGCGGGCGAGGTAAAAATAATTTTATGAAAAAATGATATGGATGAATGTGATAAGGGTGAAGAGATGAATCCAATGGAATAGGTCTGAAATAATGGTGAAAAATTCTCCGGTCCGAAGAATATTGCAGAGAGTAAATGCCCAAATGCTTAACCAGAAAGAAATGTGTATTTACTTGGCAACCCGAACACAGTTGCGCGGCAATAGATCTTGTCTGTTTTAATTTTTTTATGTTTCTGTCCCCAAGGGTTAGGTATTCAAGGGTTCTACAAACAAGGGTTTTCCCTGTGCTATAGCTCTCTGATATACATGCGGGGTCCAACAGTAGTACTCGGCCCAATATCTCAGGGCACTAACTAAGGAGGATAGATCGTACCCTTAGCCATACTACCTGACTACCCATGTACTAGAGAGTATCTTCTTGAGTGTTGTTCTCGGTGACACTATAGCAGTCAGGCAGCCGATCGGTTTATCTAAAGAGGGCTTCAGGTAATTTAGGTCGATCTGTACATAGGTGTTGTCTGATGTGCTACCACTCGAAGGGGTACCAACAAGGGTTACAAGGGTGGCCAATAGATGTGCGCTTAAGTACCACTTGTATTTCCTGCATGTATGAATCCCTCAATCGCGGGTTTATGCACGTAACGATAGATCTCCGTGGCTTAAAGACACTGGAATATGTCTCTACCTTGAAAAAAAATTAACCCATACTTTATGCCGAGGAAAGTGCTCTGATACCACTTGTAATATACCAAATATAAAATGTATGCAGAAAAGAAATAAAATGCTAGTAATGGTAGAATAACAACAATACAACCAAAACATTCACCACAATAACACTGAAATGATATAAGAATAACAACAGAAATAACACTTTGAATTTGAAAGCAATGTTCACAGGTCTCTTTGAGGGGGCAACCTCCAGTTGAGCAGAGCTCTATTACAATAATCTCCAAGCTAGGGTTCTCATACCAACGACTCCTATTTATACTAAAAAGAAGCATCTGGAGGAAGATCCTTCTAGAAGCGGAAGCTTCTATTAGGTCTTCTTACATCCGCCTTATTCTATTTTATTGAAAGGCCTTATTAATATTGACCTTTATTACATCCGAATATATTGTTCTACCTATGTGCGGGTTAGGACCCTAATATGCTCAACATATTCTGCTTCATATATTTGACAAGTAGAACATTTTCTTCCTTGGCATCTTTGCTTCCAAGCTTGATTGTGCCTCTTCCTATATTTTTTGTTGATTCATCAGTGCCAAATGAAATTGATCCATCTCTTTCTTTCTCCAGAGTTAGAAATATGTTCTTGTCACCTGTCATACACTTAGAACAACCACTGTCAACATACCAATCACTTTTCTAATGTTGTGCTTGTAGAGCAAGCGAGCATTCTTCAGTGTTGATTTGATATTTCTTCCTTCTCCATATATTTTGTGGTCCCTATATGTGACTATTGATATTCTTCTTTGGCTCCCTTGGAGGAACAATCAATCTGCAATCTTTGGCCATGTGTCCAAAATTGTTGCATTTGTGGCTTTCTACTTCATTACTCAATGAATCAAAAATGTTGTAGGTTCTACTGTATGCTTCATGAGACCTTTCAGGATAGATATTATTTGAGTATCCTTCATAGTTTCTTATTTTATTGGAATATGATCTACAGTTTATAGCTTTGTTCCCAAAAATGTTATAAAAATAACATAAACCAAGAAAAATAGTTTAGTACCTTGATGTGGAGGATATTTTGAATGATGCTACTCTTTTGAAGTCTTCTTCTTCTTGGTGTTTTTCTATTGCCGATTGTTGATTCTGAATTCTAAATCTTCTACGAGGTGTAGTTCCTCTATGATTTTGTTCTTGGGTTCTTCTTCGACCTCTGACAATTTATGCATAGCTTCTTTGTTCTATTTCTTGTTATGTTGTCTTAGAGATCGAACCTTTCTCAGTTTTCATTTGATTGTATCATAGCCCGGACCTGTCATAGTATGGACTTTGGCTACTAATGATTTTATCCAATATTTTGGTGATATTCTACTGTATATCCCTTTTTTGAAGATCTTTCCTTAGTGAGACAATTTATGCTTCCATGCTTTCAATCTTTTTCTCCCTTTCTTCTAACTGAATCTTGAGTGCTTATTCAATCATTTTGTCTTCTTCTGTCTGGACCTTTATGTTTGTGATCATTTGTTCAACTTATTCAAGGTTGGAATTGTGAGCATTGTTCTTTGTCTTTAATTCTTCCTTGAGTGACTTGTTTTCCTTTCAGTTCTTCCAAGGCACTGATTAGTGCTGCTATGAGATCAAATTCTTCTTCTTCTTCGAAATCTTCTTCATCATCATCTATTGCCGTGAATAGTTCTTTATCTAACTCACTTTTAATGTCATCCTCTTCCTTGTATGATGAGGAACTGCCTTCCTTTGAGTAGAATTGTTTCTTGAGGAATTTGTTTTTGTTTCTTCTCTTGTCTCCATTTTGATATTTCTTTCCTTTCTTAGGAGCTTCTTATTAATCACTATCTTTATTCTTATGAGGACATTTAGAAACAAAATGACCAATACCACCACAATTAAAACATTTTAATGGAAGCATGCCTTTGTACTTGTTGATTCCTCTTTTCATTTTCCTTACAAAGTTTGTCGTTTCTTCATCTTCATCTGACTCGTCACTGCCACTGCAATATGGTTTTGACTCTTGCATTTTCTTCTTTTTTGTCTTCTTAGATGCCTTAAACGTTGCTTCCTTCATGATTGAATTATCCTATTATGTTCTCATCTCATAGGCTATAAATATTCCATGTAGCTCATCCATGCTTAACGTATCAAGATCTTCTCTTTCTTCTAGTACTGATATCTTGGCCTCAAATCTCATCGAAAGAGTCATTAGTACCTTCAGGGCTTACGTACTTCTTCAAGGGTTCCACAACCATACCTTCAGGGCTTACGTACTTCTTCAAGGGTTGACATCAATGACAACCAATCTTTCAACAAGCTCCTCCCTAACATTGATAAGATGCATCTGTTTCAAGAATAAATTGTCCTTTACTTGTGGACAATGCTAGTGTAGGAAGAGTATCAAGTTTGGACTTGATATTTCTTACTACCTCTGGCATCTTTAGAGTCCATTCTGTTCATTTTTTCTTCAATCTTTGTTGCAAGGCTACTGTGTCCTTGGCCTTACCTAGACATAAATTTCTAATATAATTGAGGGAGCCACAAAATCTTTGCAATTGAGTTTTATTAAGGATAACATCACAAAAATATTTTAACTTCTACAAAAACATGTCGATGAAGAACAAATTGTCCTTCTTTACCATGAAATCCCCAAAACTCTACTTATATGCTAGCAATCTGCATCCTACTTTCACATAATACTAACCCATGATCATAAATTCATTTTTAAAACTGCTGTGAATGTTTCTTGTGTTCTTTTAAATCCTTGGAATAGACTAAAATATCATCTATATGTATAATTAAAAATGAAAGATCCTAAAGTCTTCCATTAGTTTTTAGAATTCAAAGTGAAAGTATTTGAGACCAAAGGGCATTATTTTCCATTGATATTGATCACGTGGAACTAGAAACTGGTTTTATACTTGCCTTCTTGACTGATTCCTATTGGCCAAAATACTGACTTAAGTCAAATTTAGAGAAAATTGTGCATCCTTTCATTTTTGCAAGAATGCTTTCCTAGTTGAAAAGTGGATACATTATAAGCATGAGTGCTTTGTTCAACTTCTCTTAGTTAACCACCAGACTAGGCTTGATATAAAATGCAGGACTGACCCAAGGGTTTCTGCTTTTTTTAATCAAACCATTATCAAGTAGTCTACAGTCTTGTTGTTTTAGCAAATCCTATTCAACAAATAACATAGGATCAGCAGATGAGTTTTTAGGATTTTTTTTCGTCTCAAAATAGGGCAACCTTACAAAATTAAAAAAAAACTTGCTAAAAATATATATATATATATATATATATTTTAATTAAATAAATTAGTCTATGTGAACCTTAACAGAATACAAATAGTAAATTAAAATACAAGTTTTTCCTGGACTCTAATAGGGCTTCCTATATATACAGGTAAACTGAATGGGATTTAATTTTTTTTTTAAAGCAAATACTATTCAACAAATAACATAGGATTAGCAGATGAGTTTTTAGGATTTTTTTGTTGTCTCAAATTAGGGCAACCCTACAGAATTTAAAAAAAAACCTTAACAGAATACAAAGAGTAAATTAGTAAACCTTAACAGAATACAAAGAGTAAATTAAAATACAAGTTTTTCCTGGACTCTAATAGGGCTTCCTGGAGTAAATTAAAATACAGGTAAACTGAATGGGATTTAATTTATTTTCAAGAGAAGCCCATAAACTTCCCAATCAGATTTCTGAATGCAGGTGCTATTTCGGTATACGGCAGAGAGATTCGTGCCGATAGAATGAAAATAAAAATGAAAAGAAAAACTTATGTCTGAGCCCGGAGTTGAACCGGGGACCTTGTGTGTGTGAGACTAACGTGATAACCGACTACACCACCAAGACTGTCCAATTGAAATGCTATGTATATTATGAAGTTGTATATTTTTGTTTATCATTCAAAATGTTTAAATGACTCAGAAATCATGTTTTTGGACAAGCATTGATCTACAAACAAGATTAATCAGTTCTGGAACCATGATAAGTGGCTGATTCGCTTCAAATATGAGAAAAATCAATTACTTCTATGTAAAAGAGTTATGATAACTAAAATGTAAAACTCAAGTTAGCAGCAAATATGAGAAAAATAAAAAAAATCAATTACTTTTTTGTAAAAAGAGTTATGATAAAAAAAAATATACAACTCAAGTCAGCTGCAAATATGAGAAAAGGGAGAAAAATCAAGTATAAAAGAGTTATGATGACAAAAAAGTATAAGTCAAGTTAGCTGCAAATATGAGAAAAATGAAAGTAATCAATTACTTTTATATAAAAAAGAGTTATGACAAAAAAAAATGTACAAGTCAAGTTAGCTATAAATATGAGAAAAATGAGAAAAAACAATTACTTTTATGTAAAAAGAGTTATGATAACAAAATTGTACAATTCAAATTAGCTGCAAAAATGAGAAAAATGAGAAAAATCAAAATTTTTATGTAAAAAAAATTATAATAACAAAAATATACTTAAATTAATTGCAAATATAACCCCTAAAAAAAGAAAAAAAACAATTACTTTTATATAAAAAAAAGTTGCGATAACAAAAATGAACAACTAAAATTATCTGAAAAAAAAAAATAATAATAAATACATGAAGTTTTTAACTTCTTCAAGGTTACTATTTTTAAAACTGGTTAATTATTGAAGCAAAAAGGTTACCAAATAAAAATGTCAATTAAAATTAAAATTAAGTAAAAAGTTTAGAAAAATCGGTGAATCATTAGGTTTTATGAGGAAACTATTAAATTTAAAAAATCGGTGAATCATTAGGCTTTATGAGGAAACTATTAAATTTAAAAAGTTATCAAATTTAGTAACTTGAGTGGGACTTCAATGGAAAATATTGAATATATATTACATATTGAATAAACCTTCTTACAATAAAAAAATTATGAGTTACTATTATTTAAAAGAGTAATAAAATAAGTTTAATTTTTTAATTTTTAATAATATTATAAATTTATTAAATTAATATAAATTTATTTTAAAGCTAAGAAAGTAGTTTAATATTATTTAAGTTTATTAAATTATGTTCTTATGAAATATGCACTTCTATTTGGAGGTTTGGAGGTTTAGTGAATAAGATCAAAATTATTTATGTAATTTAGAATTTTAATATTGTTTCTAATAATATAAAGATATATTGTAAGAAATATTATGTGTTAAAATGTAATTTTTATTATGTAAATGTGATAAATGATATTGAATTTGAGATTATTATTAAAACAAAAAACTAGAGATTGTGTATTAGTGAAATCATATCAAAATTTATATATAAAACATTGAGAGATTGTAATTAAAGGTGAAAAAACAAACACAATGTTTGGATTTGGAATAAAACTATGATCTCCATCCCATGACTTCCATATATAAGAAAATTCTTCTTTCTCTTTAGATTTAAAATAAAACCATAACCTCTATGCAATCAAGTTGATATAGAACAAAAACCTTCATACCTACATTTTGTATTATTATTGTTGTCTATCCAAAATACTTTGTTATTATCACTATTTTTTTTATGTTTGTATCATCTATCAATATAAATCATATCTTAATTACTTCGTTAAAGTCCAAATGCAATAGTAGTGCAATGGCTTCAATCACTAACAAAAGTAAATTTAAAATTTAAAAAGAATTTGGATAACAAAAGTATAAAAGGCATCATTATAGAGCATTACATTGGTCCAACTTTTGGTAAAAGGTATGATTGACATATATTCATAAAATCAGACAAACAATGAAGAAGTTGAGTGGGTCTAAATTTTGGTAAAAGGTGCCATCATAAAAATAGAGAAACATATCAAAATATCAAAGTTGTAGAATGGGTCCAACATTTAGTAAAAGGTATCCAAAGTGACTTAATGGATCAGTTTTGAATAATATGAATTCTTTGTGATTTTTATAGAGGGATCTTATCCTTAGAAGGAACAAGTCTACATCCATCTAGAAGATCTTTTCTTGGTTTGAAATCACGAAAAAATTATGTGCATGAAGTTTTCTTATCACTGTATTATGTTGCTTCATTCATTTGTGTGTGCAAAGAGGCTTGTGAGATGATTACTTTTTTCTATAGGAAATGTGTCATGATGTCTCTTGTTTGAGTAGAGAATATGGTGGTGGTGAAGAGACAAAACCATAGGATAGCTTACAATGGTGGTGAAGAAGAAAAACTCCATTATTGTCTTTGAGGAATAATTAAGTTTGTTTTCTATATGTGGCCAAACTAGTGGATTGCAACATTCTCCTTTGGTTGGTTTTGGTTGTGGTTCCATATTAATGTTCTATGAGGTTTTGAATAAAATGATGGTATTTGCTTGCCATTGTTTATGTGAAGTAAATCATAAAAAAAACAATATTTCTAGGAAAATGTTCATGTACAAATGATTAAATTAGTTTCATATTTTGATGTCATTCATTCACTTTTCCAAATTAATGCTTAAAATAAGTGGCTTGGATGATGTTGGGTTGGGGTGGTTTAGTGCCATGTTGTTTCTATTTTTTTTTTTTTGTTGTTGTATCTGGCAGAATCAACAATTGGGCGGGCCCGTACTCATGTGACATGAGGTCGATTCCAACTGCTACCACTCTAACCTCCAAGAGTACCCCTATGGGCCCACGGGCAGTGCACACGACTTTGTAAGGTTTGAACCAATGATGTCACAAGGAGTGCATTAACAATGCACTCTATCACCAACTAATCTACACCTCCAAGATAGTGCCATGCTAGTTTGGCTCCTTGAGAATTTTTTTATAAAAAACAACAAGTTTTTAATTTATTATGTATTTTTTCAAAAAAATGTTGTAGTATGTTAAATCTATTTCAAATCAATTTATTGGAATTCATTAAAAGAATCCAAATACAATATATTTATGGATATATAATTTCTAGAGTCATGATCAACCTATAGATTTAAGAAGGATAAGTCTAGGAAATAAACCCTTCCTTGCATACATTGTATGCTTATCCATGTTCAGAGAGAGTCATCTATTTCCAACCAGTTTGTCAGGATAGTTTGGTTTGTGAAATGATTTTGCAATCTTGTCAAAGCTAGAATGTCTTGCATGTAGTATGTACTAATGGAAATTCACCAAATAAACGTGTGAAAAACATCCTTACAAATCAGATTTTCAAATGAATTTTTGGCAAAATAATGAATAATTCAGTGATGCATGAAAAACCTCATCCCCCTAGCTTGCAATGATTTTTTTTAGATGACATGTAGGAATATAATTACAATTTCATGATCATGATGACATGATGAGATTTAAATATGTATATTCATATCTAGCTTAGTAACATGAATATCATAAACCTAAGTGAGAGAAATGAAGACCTAAAGAATCTAGATAACTATTGAGGGGCTTCCATGGTCCAACATATGATATATCACTTTTTGGATTATCCATGACATACAATAAGTCATTAATCTATAACCCATTTCCTTGAGTATCAATCACAATTGACGAATTTCTCATGATTTGAATAATCCACTTTGCACTCATTGCATTAGGTGATGCTCACAAGGGTGAGTATATAATGTTGAATATAGAATCTCATACCATATCAGAATATAGAATCTCATACCATATCGGCAACATGTTGAAGATTGATCCTCTCTTTTGTGATAATTTTGAATTGGCCCAACCCACTCAACAATTTTAAGCCTTCCAAACAAGGAGTGATTTTAATGCATGTTGAAGATCCATGCTCACTTTGGTGATAATGTCAAATGGGTGGTTTCAAGGTATCCTCCCAAGCATTGATTCATTTCCCCATGCAAACAAAAATGTTAAAGAATCATTCTAAAAAATCTAGACCTACGATTTTAACCAAAAAGAAAATGAATGGGGAATAGGAAAGTACATGAATAAACAAAGGTTGATTCCATTGACATTGCCATCCATTTTACTCTCAGTAGTTCCTTTGGTGTGAAGTGCATGTAATATTTCCCCTTGACTATCAATAATGGCGAGGATCTTTGGAAATGCTCGTAGAAAAATGAATAATTTCTACCCTGAAACTAGTAGCTAGGAATCTATCCATCGTTGGATTATCACACTATTGAAGTGCCTTCTATTACATATACCTTGCAAAGTGTAATTGTTTTGGCATTTTGATCTTCTTGAGGAGGCCAAGGCCTCTTCACCCTAGATTTATGGCACCATGATATAAAGTTTATTCTTGTTACTCCTTGGGCAATTTTCCATCTTCTTATTTCACTTTTCAACCCATGTGCATTGGTTCTTAGTTGTGATATTACTTTATTTTCACACCATGGAATGTTAAGCTTCATGTTTTTGTGCACTTTGATCTCCCCCTCTATGTTGAAGTCTGTGTATTCATGTTTATCCATTTCCCCTTCTTGTATCATTTTTATACATGACTTCTCAATGCATTTTAATATGTTGGACACCTTTCTTCATCTATATTCCACTCTTTAAACCAATTCCTTCATTGTCGGTTCCTTGTTGCCTCCCTCCCTTTTAGCTCTTCTTGGTTCCTCGTTGCCTCCCTCCCTTTTAGCTCTTCTTGGTTCCTCGTTGCCTCCCTCCCTCCCTCACTATCATTTTCTATATGTAATACATAATCGATTTTCTCACTGCTTCCAATTCTATTGGATATAGTGATGCTTCAACGATGAGTATCTCGTAAGGGGTGTTTTTTAAAACCATTAGACAACTTATTATTATATTTTTTGCACTTGCTTGCCTCGATTCCTTATATTTTTGGATATACTTGGTCACTACACTTCATTCATAAAGGAGTATATGCATTATGAATGTTTGAAAAGGGAGTGAAGCATTTGCTAACCCCAAATCTCTCTGGCCATGCACCCACTCCAACATTGATTTGAGGTTGTTTTTTAGCAAGAATATTCCTATCTTAGGTTTCTCGTGTTCATGCTCATCCCAACCTCCACATAAAATAAATCTAATGCCTATACATGATTATATAAATTACATAGCATCCTAGTTTTTCACATTTGTCTCACCTTTCATGTTTATCCATTCCTATGGATTATCATGTAAAGGAAAAATAATATAAGGGAGAGAGTGCAACCTTGCTTCATCTATATGTCATCATTAACACTATTTGAAAATCTTTTTAGAGTTCTGATTTTGGCTTTTATCTATTCATTATATCAATGTATTTTTGTTCTATATTGTTCTCCTCCATGTACTCGAAACATGATTCTATCAATCTCTACCATAGTTTTTACCTTAAAATGATATCAGAGGCTTTTAAACTTGATGAAACATCATAATTCTTGTATAAAGTATTTATGGAGAAGCACTGTGTACATGGTTTTTGAAATGTCCAACGTTTCAAGTGGACACTCCACCCATCATCAGGGACAACAAAAAGCTCATATGTATGAAACCAATGCCGAGGTTTTGCATTTAAATAATTGGAAAGGAAGGTGACCGTTGAGAAGGAGTTAGGAAAGGAATTAAATATTAAAGTTAAAAATGGCCATTGACAAAGGTAGGTTGATAATGAGTATGATGGGGAGGGCTTAGATAATATACTAAAATATATTAATAAAATATAATGTAATAAATATATGTAAAGAAAGAATGATATCAAAAGAAATAGATTGAATAAACCTAGAGAATGTATATAGAGAAGTGAAGTATTTCGTGGAAGAATTCAATAGAATGATGGAAGATATTGGATTAGTCTTACTAAGAAAGGAAAATATGTGTAGATTAGAATACAAATATATGAAAAAAATAATTATAATGAGGTAAATGAAATGAAGAATAAGATAAAATGGGGAAATAAAAGTGAATGAAGAATATAAAAATGTGAAAACCTAGATCGATTGAAGAGAGAAGAGTTATGAAGTTCCCTAATGGAGGCCTATTGATAAAGGTGGTGAGTAGTGGGTTTCTAGGATTGGCTAAGTTTGTATCCATCTTCACGATTAAAATTATTATGATTTTTTTTCTATTTCAAGACCTTCCCGAATAAACCGAGTGGAGTAGTGAGGGGTCGAGGCTAGGATTTTAGTTTGGTCAAAGCAAATGAGATGTTTATATTTGAAGGAATGTTCAAAAATAGCTTATTTGGAGGTTCAGTTGTGATTCGTATCAATTATATGTTATTTGGGACAAGCTTTGAATGATCTACCATTTTGGCCTATGTAAGATTTTCCACGGGAGAAAGGGATTTGGTAAACTCTCGGGCCTAGCATCAGGTCATATCTGTATTTAGCAGTTTTAAAGAGTTGTTTGAGGGTTTTGTATGGTTTGAACGTATTTTTTATATTCTTTTTGGCTAGGAGTTTTGAGATCATATCAGTGGTCCCGTGAATGTAGGGTAGGGAAATGAGAGCACGGGGAGGGGAGGTGGGGAAGAGGGTGAATTTGATTTAGGTTTGTTGGTAGAGCGAAAGGTATGGTTGATATGGGAGAGCGAGTAACCATTGGAAAGGAGGGATTTGGTTAGGTGGGCTTTTTCTTCTGCAAGGAATTGGGGGGCATAAATGTGGAGGGAACGAGTAGATAGGGTTTTAAGGACAACATGTTTTTGGGAAGGATGGTGGTGGGAACTAGAGTTAAGGTATCTATTAGTGTGGGTATTCTTTCTATAAAACTGGCGGGTAAGGGAACCATCAGGAAGTCGAGAAATAAGGACATCTAAAAAGGGAATGGACTTGTCCTTTTGGGTTTCCATAGTGAATTGGATGTGGGGGGGAGGACTATTGAGGTGGTTAAAAACGGAGATGAAGTTGGATTGGCCATGAGGCCAAATAACAAATGTGTCATCTACAAACCTAAACCAACATTTAAGTTTGAGATGAAATTTGTTTAAGGCTAAGGATTCAAAATGTTCCATGAATATGTTGGTGACAACAGGCGATAAAGATGATTCCATGGTTGTACCTTCGATTTGTTCGTAGCACACCCCTTTGAAGGTGAAGAAGGTGGAGGATAGACATATTTCAATGAGGTTTAAGGTTTCATGATCTATGAGTTTGAAGATCAAACTGAGGGCTTCAGAAAGTGATATTTTGGTGAATAAGGAAATGACACCAAATCTGACAATAAGGTCTTGGTCATCAAGGTGAAGATGTCAAGTTTTGTGAATGAAGTCTATAGAATATTTGATAAAAGAGGAGGTTTGTCGACAAAGGCTTGAAGCTTATCAGTAAGGTACCATTCTAGGGCACGAATGGAGAGGGATTCCATCTTTGTGAATTTTAGGTTGACCACAGATCCCCGGGTGTAAGGTAGCTAGAGAGGTAGTGGGGGGGCCTAGAGGGCCCATAGTGATAATAGTGGAGGTCATTCAATGTAAGGTGGACTAGGTCCACTATATTATTAAATAAGGCCCACTATGGTAGTTAGATATAATAAATGGGTA
>ML808766.1:294299-308058 GCA_009831015.1 Picea engelmannii
AGGTTCTACTTCTAGAAGATTCCTCCTCTAGAATGTTCTTAGGTGATGGTAGCACTATATAAAGGGGTTCAAGCAATGTAATGAGACATGAAGAGAAATATAGTATTTGGAGCGGTAGCTCAATAGGAGGATGCCCCCTCGAATAGACAAGTGAACAGGAGAGGATCCCTTCCATAATAGGATCCATTGTATGGTGTTGCCCTACCTCAAGGGTTTGGTAATAATAAAGTGTGGTTTCTTCTATCTTGCTTTGTGGATATATTGTGTATTCAGTAATTGTGTTGATTATATCTTCAGATCTGGTATTGGTACTTAACACCGGGGTTTGGGGGTTGTGAGGAATTAAACATTTTTGGATTTGAGGATAGATGGAGGAAGATTTTATGGCTTTGGTGACCATGTTGGTGATGGAATTGATAGGGTTTTTGGGAAAAGGTTTTTAGGTAGAGGAAGAAAGGAGGATAAGAAGTTTGGAGTCATAATATGAAGTGTTCGTGATAAGATAAGAATTTCCTTTATCGGCTTTGAGGATAATGATGTCAGGGTTGTCATTGAGCCGATGGATAGCAAGAAGCTCTTCTTTAGCTAAGTTGAGTTTAGGTGGTTTTGATTTCTAGAGTATTCTTCCACACTCTTTCTTAATTTCTTCAACTTTTTTTGGGGGGAAGGTGGTGGGTAATGGATTCAATGGAACAAATAATGTCTTCTACAAGGATATGGTTGGGAAATAAGGAGAAATTAAAGCCTTTTTCCAGTAGTTGGATGGTGGGAAGGTCCAACATAAGCATAGAGAGATTAATGACAGTGGAAGGACTAGGGAAAGAAGAGCGGGGGGCATTGGAGGAACAATAGTTAAAAGGGTTGACCTTGGAGGGTATGGAGTTGGTGAGATTAGGGGAACTAGAAGTGTTCTCAACTCTAGGTTTAGGCTATAGATTAGGGTTGGGAAAGAAGTAGACAAAGATAATAAGGTATCAAGTCGATTGCAACTCTAAGAATTATTAGAATTGGTCTTCATTGTTCTAATATTTTTATTATATTTTCTACTATTTGACCAAGTATAAGTTGATGATCTATCATGCAAAGTCTAAGGTGATGGAAGCATAACATACCCTTCAACATTTTTTTGAAAAGTCTAAGGTGATGGAAGCATAACATATCCTTCAACACTTTTTTGAAAAGGTATATGTATGCTTTTAATATCTAACCATTTTTGTATATCGATGGGTTAATTTGAGTAATTTGTTTTAAATAACTGAGTTATATTTGTAGTTTAAATATGTTATCTTTTTTCAATTTCCGCTAGCATATCATGTTAAGATGTAGGTTTCGTTTGCTAGGTTACCTGAGTTAAATACCTTTACAGTCTGTTTAGTCCATAGGAGACACCCCAAAATCCATCCATGTTAAGGGTTGGGTTAAGGGTTGGTGTGACCCAAGCCAAATGCGATCCTTAGGTGATTTTGACAGCTTAGATGCCTCCATATTGTGGTTTTAGTTTCTTAGCCAATGGTTATTTTGACAGCTTAGATGCCACTAGATTGTGGTTTCTTAGCCAACGGTTGAAACGTTGGCCCCACAAGTGACATACATTTCTAACAAACAAAAAAAATATGGTATCTTTTTGAGTTTTTTAAGTACCAAAAAGTACTAGAATTGCATATATCAATAGTTGAGAATGCACAATCTAAGTACAATAGGGTTTAAGTACAATAAGATTGTTAAGATACTCCATCTCTTGTTTGTGAATGATATTCTCATTATCACCAAGGCTTCATTACAGGAATGGAAGGAGATAAACAATCTCTTAAAATTGTTTTGTAGTGCTATGGGCCTGAAAGTAAATATGTCTTTAAAGTCTACTTTTGATCATTTCGGTCTCCAAGGGGAGTTATTAGAAAAGTTTAAAGAAGTCTATTCCTACAATTTTGTTGATCTCGTTGAAGTCTTCAGATATCTAGGATATTTTATAAAAGTTGAAAAATATAAGATTGAAGAATGGAGATGGCTTTTAGCAAAATTTGAAAAAAGAATTGGACATTAGTGTAATAGATGGTTATCTCTCGGAGGGCGTTAAATTCTTATCAAAGCTATGCTGGAAACTCAACTGGTGTATTGGATGACAATAACTATTATACTAGTCCCTGTGCTCAATAAGATCAGACAATTAATTTACAATTTCCTTTGGTCGGGTTGTAGTACAAAACAACATCTCCATTTGTGCAGTTGGGACTTGATTTCCAGACCAAATTTCCTTGGCGGTTGGGGATTAAGGAATATAAATCTTTTTAATAGAGCTTTGGCAGCAAACTCTCTATGGCAAGTGTTGAGGAAGGACAGAATTTGGCATAGGGTAATAAAAAATAAATACCTACCTTTTATGTTGGTTCCTACTTGGTTTAGAACAACTACCATTGGCCCGTCCCCAGCTTCACAGACTTGGAAAAATATTTTAAAATATCTACATCTCATTACTCACTGGTTAAGTTGGAGTCCTCGGTCTGGACATTCAATTTTAATTGGGAAAGATTGGATTCTAGGATTGGGGAACTCCTCCTTGCTCACTCAAGAACTCCTAATTGCCTTAGAATGAAAAAACATAAGATATCTCTATCATGCTAGAGGTATACACAAGCCAGGGGTTATAATTGCACAGTGGAAAGACAGTGTCGAACTAGACCTTTCGGGAGATTTGGAAAAGGAATGGGACTTCCTTTGTAGGGATTTAATTGGTTCAACGGTACAGCTTCAGAACAAAGTTGATGAATTAATTTGGACATGTGGAGACAAATCCGATACACTATTAGTAAAAAATGTTTATTGTGCCTTAGCAAAAAAACTTTGGCAGTAGTCGATTGGTGGTTGGAGGAGGAATATGTGGTCATGGGAAATTGCATTAAAAATTAGATTGTTCATTTGGTTGGTTATGGAAAATAAAATCTTAACTTGGGATAACCTACAAAAAAAGGTTGGGAAGGACCAAATATTTGTCATTTGTGTTCAAGGGACTCAGAGAGAGTCTTACATTTGCTCGTCAATTGTAACTTTACTCAACAAGTCTGGCAGAGGATAAAATGTGGGCTTAATATAAAATATGCTTGGGAAGGTAATGATTTAAATGCATGTTTCGACAGTTGGTTAAAAAAAGGAGCGAAATTTCATTACTCTTCCCTCCATGGTTTGTTGGTTTGTTTGGTTGGAGTGAAATAAGAAAATTTTCGAACATGGAAACCCAATCATCCATTCAGTTGTCATTAAGACACTGGGAAAAGTGGATAGACACATAAGCTCTCAGAAAGTGTACATCCCCAGAAATATCCAGCTTCCCAGTCAAGCACTGCCTACAGTTGGATGGTTTGATGGTGCAACACAAACAAATGGATTACAGAGTGGGGCAGGGGGAGTGATTAAACTTTTTGACAAAACTATTTACAAATAAACTATCAATTGTGGTCCAGGCACCAACACAAGGGTTGAATTACTAGGTGTTTGGGCAACCCTAATCTTGGCTACTCGTTTGGATATTGATGCTCTTCAGGTCTACAAAGACTAAAAAATAGTAATTGAATGGTTGAACTATAAAGGAAATTTACAGGTCAGCTTTTTAGTGGGATGGAAGGACAGAATTAGAGAACTCACCAATTCATTCAGTACTATCAGTTTCTCTCACATTTATCGGGAACAAAATTGGGAGACATACACACTATCCAAGAAGGCTTTACAAAATTCAAAAGGGAAGATAATATATAACAAATGGATAGATGAAAATGAGGGTCCTTCTCTCTTTCTGCAACTATTTTAGCATATTTTTATTCCAAATGTTTTTGTAGAAACTGCTAAATATGCCATAGAGAAAGAAGATTAAATACTTTTTTTTGCTTTCACATAGTATTTAAACAGTTTGAGAAAAAAAATATCATTGTTTAGTTTATAAGTTTTGCGGATGTGCAAGAGTGATGACATCTAAGAATAGTTATGAACCTTTTTTGTAATTACCTGACAAGGTTTTTATAACCATGAACACACTATTATATTTAATATAGTGAAAATTTTTCAGTTGGAAAAAGTACAATAAAGTTTTTGAGAGCTTTAAATCTATTTATACATTTAACAATACAATTTAGGTAATGAAAATTTGTAATTACATCAACAATTACATAATATAAAAATTACCAAAAAAAAACACTTGAACTTTTTATTTTTATCTTTAATATAATAATCTATAAAATTTAACAATTTTAATTTTAATTTAAAAAAAATCATACTTAAAACACTAATTACATTAATTAATTTTAAGATATAACTATCCAATCCATTACATTACAAAAACTTATTTCCGTCTCATTAAGTTTGATGAGTTGTACTTTTCATGCTTTGCACGATCATCGATTCCTTAAATCAAGGGAGGATCCAGTCACGCGGTTCTACATTCTCGACTATATAGACGACGATCAGTCTCGCTCCACATTTATGTAATTAGATATTTGTGAGATATTTAGGGTTGATGGTTTAGTTTTTCTATGTAGATAACATTTGAGCACTCAAAATAATTATGAGTAGATTTCCATTCCTACTAAATATTTTTAGAACCATATCATTAATCTTATTATTTATTTATTTATTTATTTATAGGAAAATAAACATTTTATTAATTAAAATAAATTTAAAATTAATTATTAATTATATTTTTATAATTAAAATTGTTTTTCAATATTATGAGTTTAGATAATATTTGGTCAAAAAATTATTTGGAATAATATTCTACCTAAATTATGAGTGCATCCCACTTTATTTATTTCCCCAAAAATTATATAACATCATTTCATTAACAATATGTTATGAAGGTATTCTTTTAGGACATAGAGTTCATACATGACAAATTACATATTAGAATAATTGTTCAGATAAGTGTTTATATTTCTTAGGTGATGCATGTCATAAACAAAAATTTTATAAGTCCTTGAGAGTAGATCTCCTCATTTCTTCAAGGCGTCCTTGATAGTCTTCAATAAAACTAAATTGTTTTCCTATTAATTACAAACCTTCCATAGATAGTTCAACAATTTTGTTCAGTTCTTTAAAAGTATGTTTAAAACTAATATGTTCAAAAAGACCAACGATATCCTTGAGTTGCTCAACAATAGGTAAGAGTCTGATATTCTGAACTCATGCTTCTCCTTTCATCCATTTAATCACCAGTAAAGAGTAGTCGAAAACCTGCAAAGTTACGAACTGCTTCCTAGGTTAGCTTTGAAATGAAAGTAATGATTAACATAAAGATGAAGGAAGAAACCAATTCCAATAGATCTATTATCTCCCTGACATGTGTCATCAAAGAAACCCTAAGAGAGAGATGTGTTGATTTCAGTTCATTAAATCTTCTTGGGACCAACTGCTTAGGTATCATTTTGAAATATGGGAGCAAACCCATTATCTGATTTGTTATTTTGAAGGTTGGAGTTGATATATCTTCAAAAGGGGAAGTGTTACAAGTGAGCCAAATTCCCCAAAGCACTAGGAACGACATTGCACACAAAATATCCCATTCTTTTTTGGTGTACCAACTAAGAAAACAATCCTCCAAGTTTATTCCATCCCATGGTGAAACCAGATCAAGAGCCTCTTCAATCTCCTTCCACACGTGACTGGAAAATGAACAATTCAGGAAAATTTGAGAGTTTGTTTCCTCTTGTGATTTGCACAAAGAACACTAGTTAGGCCCCATTTTCCCTCTCTCTTGTAGTTTGTCCCATGTCAATATCTTGTCTTCCAATGCAATCCACATGAGGATTTTGGCTTTGGTTAGAGCCTTTGACACCCATAGTTTCTTCCACCACCAACAGGAACTCCTATCCCCTCTAGAAATAAGTGCATGATATCCCAACTTGATATAATATGACCCTTTAGAATTATTGTAAATCCAGATTAATTCATCATGACTTTCTCTGAACTTTATATGATCTTGGAGCAATTCATTGATAAAGAGATCCCATAATCATTTTTGTTCACTAGTCAGCCCTAATTCTGTCACACTCATCCAACCTTGCCTCCAAATAGTATTCTCCATTGGCTTGTTGAGAGAGTTAAGGGTAGTCTTGCCCCTATCTTTGAGGAGAGAAATCAAATCTTTAGGAAGAAAATATCTCGTATTCACCCCATAATATCATCCATGTTGATCCTCACCTGGGTACCCTCGCCTTCTTGCCAGGAAAGATAAGGACCTATTACCGGGAAAGTCAGAGTCAAGACTTTCCATTTATTTGAGACATTTTGTATTGGCTTATGATCTTTTCTAATCCAATCTAGAAAATTCATGGGAGCAATATATTTTTGGATCGAAAGTCAACTCCATAACTTGTCCTTTGTAAGTAATTCCCATAGAGATTTTGTTTCTAGTGAAAGACCAAAAGTATGGATATTGTTTATGCCCCATCCTCCCAGATATTTTGGGTCTGCCAAGACCTTCCATCGTACCCAATGTGAGCCCTTATATTTTCATACCCCCTGCCAGAGGAAATTAAGACAAAGCTTCTGAATTTTTCCCAACACACCTTTAGGACTATGGGAAAGGGTGTGCCAGTAAATGGGGATGGCCTCTAAGAATGACTTGACCAATACCTATTGCACCACACAATAGTCTTTTTATCTAGCTTTGACACCAACCATCACCAATCATTCTTCTCATAGAAATTAGATTTAAGGTCGAAGCCTAAATATTTAAAACCTTCATTAAAATCAAGGTGTTGAAAAGGAAAGAACCTTCCTAATTCCCTACCTAGATCCTCTTCCAAGCTTGTTGTAAGTATGGCAGATTTTGACCCACTTATCTCCATTCATGTGGCCATCTTAAATAAATGAAGTATCTCTTTGTATTAAGATCCCTCTTTGCAGCTCCCAGATAGGAATAATATGATGTCATCAACAAAAAGCATGTGCGACAAGATTTCTTGACCTATTTTGATTCTTTTGATTTGTCTCAACCATCTTGCTTTTAGAATAGACCACTTAAGCCTTTTCTACCAATAGAAATATGTATAGAGACAAAGGTCATCATTTTCTTAGTCCCCTCGAAGGATTGAAGAACCCAAAGGTTGCTCCATTAATCAATACTACAAAGGATGTGGTAGTAATGCAACACATAATCCTGCGAACAATAGGCAAAGAGAAACCAAGGTGTATAATAAGAGCATCAAGAAAGTCCATGACACCCTATTGTAGGCCTTGGACAGGTCTAGTTTAATTAATGTTGTTGGTTCATGTGTTAAATTAATCAAGTGGATCCCTTCTTGGGAAACTCCTATAGCCTCGTGAATTACTCTCCCTTGTAAAAAACCGAATTGTCCATAAGATATATATTCAAATAGTATTGGTTTGAGTCTAGAGGTTATGACCTTGGCTATTATATTGTACAAAAAATTACATAAGGATATCAAGTGGAAACCCTCAAATGACTCTGGGCAGTGCTTCTTGGGAATGAGTGCAATGAAAGTACAATGTTCATACGTTTTGGCATTTTCCCCAAATTTCTCAGCTCCTCCACTACTTAGATTGTTTCCCAAGAGATCAAAGAATTCAATGTAGAATTACATCATCCATTTATTAGGGTCGGGGCTCTTATGTTTCCCCAAATAATGTAAGACAACTTCAATATCCTCCCTGGAAACAATTATATATAAGTCTATTATCATGCTTTCATCAACCATCCCAGGAAAAAGAGAGATTACTTTCAATGTCTCATCCAGATTAACTCTCTTGGATTACTTGAATAGGTTTTCAAAATAAGAGACCCCTATCTCTTCTAATCCATTGAAATATCTTATCCTCATGCCTTGGTCTTGGAGTTACAAAATCATGTTAATATGATATTGATGATTAGAAAAACCATGGAATAATTTAGTGTTTTTATCCCCCAGCTTGAGCCAGGTTGCTCCACTCTTGATGCACCAGTCTACTTTTTGATCCATCAATGTCTTCATTCGTTCTTCCTTAAGTATTTTAGGAGAAATAATAAGCTCCTCTCCCTGATTACCATCCTTAAATACTATAGACACCTCTTCTAATTTCCTCTCAACATATGCTAATTTACTATCTTGGGACCTATATCTGTCCCCCGCCCACACAGAGACCACCTACTTCACATTTTTTGGTGCATAATTTTCTTTCTCCAGTAGAGGATTCCAACCTAGGGTCTAAATTCTTTTGATTCTCCTTAACCTTCTTGATGAAATCCTCCTCATTTGCCCACTATGGGCTGAAAGGTCTGGTCTCATCACCATCCAATTCCAAAAAATGGGGAAGTGATTAGAGCTTCTATTAGAGTCAATCCATGATCTGTATCAAGGGACCCTTTCCAATTCTAAGTGATGGACCATGAATCTATCAAGTCTTTTATGAACCTCTTCTCCTCCCTGTCTATTATTGGACCAAGTAGGTCAAAGCTTAATTGGGGTTACATCCACAATCCGACAGGTTTGTAGTCTATTGAGGCAGAAGTATGCCAAACAATTATCTTGAGATGAAGCTCCCCATATTTCTCTATGATTCAAAGTGAAATTTAGGTCACCGAGAATAAGGTTGTCTTCCTTTGACCACAAAAGATAAAAAACCTTTCCCAATACTATTGACGATTCACATAAGGACCATACATGTTGATTACAGTAAATGTCTGGTCCAAGTTCTTGCTATGTATCACTGTACCTAGACCTAAATCAAAGGAAAACAAATTATGGAGTAATAAGTTTTGGTTCTAACTAGTTATCATCCCCCCCGAATGTCGGATTGAGTCTATAGCTGAGAAATCCCAATTAAGAAAAGACTTCTTCAAGTATGTAATTACCGTGTCACTCTTCCCCTTGGTTTCTTATATCAGAATCATATTTGGACAATTGATTTCAACAAATTTTTTAGGGGCAATTCTTTTGGCTTGCCCCCTTAGTCCCCCCTATAAATCAAAGAGAATATTTTCATGGAGGTCTTATGCATGGGGCATGCCATACTCTAAGGGCCCCAATTATGGATTTCTATCAACCTTTCAATTAATTTATGAAATTTCCTTCTCCTGATCTTTCTTCAAGGATGATTTCCGACCGATAGGATTGTGTCCCAACTCCTTAAGGGAATTGATGCCTAGGTCCCTAGATTTTTCTATGGTAACAAAAAATTCCCCCTTCCGAGGTTGGAGAATATAATGTCCCCTCCCCTCTAGAGATAGAGGAGGAGGTGTTAGATATAGCATCTATCCTAGGGGTAAGGGTAAGGAAGGAGGGATCATAGTCGTGGGAGATGGAAACAATACACCCAGAGAGAGATAGTGACAATGTCCTAGGAGGAGGCAGTGATAAGGATGGTAAGGGGGAGGTATGAAATTCAAACCGTGGATCCTCCGACATAGGGTTGCCTTCACAAGTCAACACATTTTCCAAACAATTTTCTTTACCAAGTTTATACTAAAATTAAAAAACAAATCCATGAAGTCGCAATTTCCACTTGAGAATTATGTTATTGCCTTTCTCCAACTATCTTCCATGCCTATTCATATCAAGCTTATGTTTCATATATATCTTTACAATATTTTTTATTGTCTTCAAATATAAACCGAATCTTGCAATGTTAAGTTTAACAACCAATATTTCCTTGTGACTAGAGGGATACTTTAATTCTTCTTCTTTGACTGTATTAGATGTATACATGAAATTTTTTTCAACATCTCCAATATTTTCTATCAAAACTCCTCCCCAACAATGATGAAATGCATATGTTTCAAGAATAAATTGTCCTTTACGTGTCGACAGTGCTAGTGCAGGAAGACTATCAACTTTGGACTTGACATTTCTTACTGCCTCTAGCATCTTTAGAGTCCATTCTGGTTTTTTTTTCTTCAATCTTTGCTGCAAGACTATTGTATCCTTGGCTTGACTTGGATAGAATTTTCCAATATAATTGAGGGAGCCAAGGAATCTTTGCAATTGAGTTTTATTAAGGATAACATCAAGAAAATATTTAATTTCTCCAAAACATTCCGATGAAGTACAATGTTAGGGTCCTAACCCGCATATAGGTAGATCAATATATTCGGATGTAATAAAGGTCAATATTAATAAGGCCTTTCAATAAAATAGAATAAGGCGGATGTAAGAAGACCTAATAGAAGCTTCAGCTTCTAGAAGGATCTTCCTCTAGATGCTTCTCTTGATAGACATATTTAGTATAAATAAGGGTCGAGGGTATGAAAACCCTAGTTCGGAGATTATTGTAACAGAGCGCTGCTTGATTGGAGGTTGCCCCCTCAAAGAGGCCTGTGAACATTGCTTTCTGAATCAAAGTGCTATTTCTGTTGTTGTTCTTATATCATTTCTTTGTTATTGTGGAGATTATACTGGATATATTATTGTTATTCTACCATTTCTAGCATTTTATTTTTATTCTGCATATTTATTATATCTGGTATCTTGCATACAATTTGTTCTTCTTTAACATGAAATCCCCAAAACTCTACTTCTATGTTAGCAATTTGCATCTTACTTTCATATAATACTAACCCATGATCATAAACTCATTCTTAAAACTGCTTATAATGTTTCTTATGTTCTTTAAATCCTTGGAACATACTAAAATATCATTATATGTATAATTAAGAATCAAAGATCCTCAAAAATGTCTTCCATTCATTTTTGGAATTCAGAGGGAGCATATTTGAGACCAAAAGGTATTACTTTCCATTGATATTGACCATGTGAAACTAGAAACTAGTTTTATACTTTCCTTTTAGGTTGAGTTCAATATGCCATCCAAACTTTAAGTCAAATTTGGAAAAGATTATGCATCCTTTTATTTTTTCAAGAATTCTCTACTTGTTGAATTTGGAGAAGATTATGCATCCTTTTATTTTTACAAGAATTCTCTCTTTGTTAGATTGTAGATACTTTATATGATAGCTTATAAGCATGAGTGATCTATTCAACTTCTTGTACTTAACGATCAATCTAGGTTTTGCTTTTTTATGCTCTAAATACTTATTAACATAAAATGCAAAACTAACCTAAAGTTTTTTACATTTTTGAATCAAACCATTATAAAATAGATCTTTTCTCTTACATCACTCATATTCAACAAATAACACATGATTAACATCTGATTTTTTAACTACTTTCTTATATTTCTCAACATAGGACGAATCTTCAAAATATATACTCTCCATAAGCATATCATCAAACTCATTAGCAAAAGCATATTATATCATGCAGTCATATCAAACTAATTAGCAAAGCATATTATATCATGCAGCCAAATCAAACTAATTAGCAAGAGCACATTATATCATGCAGCCCAACACAAATAGAAGTATACACTTTTTTCCAACATTACATCCCAAAAAATGTTGACATCTTATATACATATAATAATAATAATAATAATAAAATACTTCAACAGTTTACTTTACAAATCAAAATTAAATAATAAAATTTTTAAAATCAAATCTACTTTCTCACATTAGGAATCAGTGACCCCTTTTTTGAGATAGTTCTAACATGAAACATTACAACAACTTCCGAGCGAGAAAAATAAACGCAATGAACTTTGTGGCGCTGTCTTTAGTTTTTCATAATAAACATATATAGATAGTTAAAACATTCGATATAAATCATCATATTTAAAAAAATAATAAACGAAAATAAAAAAATAATATATTTAATATATCATTAGTTTACAATTTTTTTTTTTTTGAAAAGTATAAAGGCTATCATATAGAGTATGTCGATTGTCGATTGAACAAGACAAGTGTGGTGTTATGTGAATAGTTCAGTTTAAATTTTGGTTAATGTAAATCCCTCGTATCTGGGAGCCGGTGTTTGATTTAAAAATAAAATTGTTAAAAATACTTAACATTTTTCTGGACTAAATAAATTAGTCTACGTGAAGCTTAACATAATACAAAGAATAGATTAAAATACCAGTTTTTCCTCCAGGGCTTCATATATACATGTAAACTGAATGGGCCTTACTTTATTTTTAAGAAAAGTTCATAAACTTTTCAATTTATTTAATTTTGTTTTAAATCCGGTTAGAAAATGTTGAATGTGTATATTAGAGTGATTAAGTTTATTAGAGTGATTAAAAGGATTATTCTTCACAGAATCTTGTCCTCCTTCCATTGGCAGCCGACTTCTGTAAAGACCATCCAAATCAAAGCATGTGAGTATTTGATGGCGGAAGGATCCACTTTAGTTTGTTTTGACAGTGCTGCACAAACAAACGGTCTTTGTTGTGGGGCAGGGGGCACCTTTAAATCTCATCCATCGAGGATCACAAAATGGTTCTTAAATTGTGGTGTGGGATCAAACACCAAAGACGAAGTTATGGGCTTGTGGGCTTCTCTCACCCTTGCATCTTGTTGGTCTTTAAACCACTTACTTGTTCTAGGAGACTCGAGAGTAATAATTGATTGGATTAATCACAAATGCAATCTCCATTCAATCCACATTGAAGGCTGGAAGCAAAAAACGAGGGAGCTGTCCAATATCTTCATCGACGTAAACTTCCATCATATTTCCAGATCCCATAATACAGAGGCGGACACACTCTCAAAGCGGGCTCTAAGCGAAGTGATTGGTAGGCTCTCGGTTTATCACTGCGATAAAGGAAAAGACAACCCTATCACCTTTTATAACATTTTCGAATTATAATGATCACCTCAAGTTTTTTGTTGACAACATAGTAAGGTTTACTTGATCTCTTCTTCAAAGAGTCCTCTAGCTAGAGTGGTCAACTTTTTCTCCTCCTTGAAATTCTATGGTAATTGTATGTAATGGTCCCTTCTTTGGCCAACGCTGAATTTGCTCACTGCTGATTTTGTAAACGAATTTATACCCTACATAAATTTGAGAAAAAAAAATTCTTGAAAAAGTCTATTAGAATGATTAAGTCTATAAAAATTAGAATGATTAAATACAATAAAAATTAATAATTTCACCCAAATTTATATAACCAAATTCCAAAAAAAAATTCCAAAACATAAACAATTAAAAAAAAAAACTCTTACAAATCAATAGAAGCGCACACTTATAAATCAATAGAAGTCCACACTATCAGACAATGACTATATTATTAGTCATCAAATACTTTTTGAATGACTAAAGTAAGGTTATGGAATTTGATAAGGATTTTCACTCTGCACAAGACAAGTGCATTGCATTTGAAAATTAGGTAAAAGTATGGATTACTATTCTAAGTGCCACTTGCTAACCATTGGGAAGCATGTCCATCTTATCTCAATAAGGTATTTTTTAAATTTTTGATAAAGTAAGAGTTGGTGAAGAATATCTTGATACCCAATGTTTCGAATAATTGAAAATGGTTAACACTCTGAAAACGCTGATTGGAAAACGACTTTGTAGAGTTGTT
Source organism: Picea engelmannii (assembly GCA_009831015.1). Lineage (NCBI taxonomy): Eukaryota > Viridiplantae > Streptophyta > Pinopsida > Pinales > Pinaceae > Picea > Picea engelmannii. The sequence goes on from ML808766.1 coordinate 307,701, forward strand.
GTGAGTAAGGACATCCCATCACTTTCTCACAAAGCTTTAAGTTAGTGGTTCCTTATTTTATTTATGTGCAGGTCCGGCTTCACATTTCAACTACCCACTGGTAGGAAGCCCACTCATATTCTACTTGCATCACTGTGTAAGCTTCACCCACCCCACCATCACTTACCATTTACCAGAAAAATGAATAATTATTTTAAGTAATATTGCAATACCTTATTTTATTATAGCTATCAACTTCATTTACCATTTCAAAAAGAAGGAAGCAATATTTTAATTTTATTGTAATATAGCTGTCAAATTTGTGGATTTTCACACATTTTATAAGAAATTGGAGCTTTTTCAACCATTGTTTGACTCC
>ML808766.1:325940-340783 GCA_009831015.1 Picea engelmannii
TTGTTGTGTTTTATTGTATGATTCCTTGATCACATACATAGGTTTATATTGAGTTTATGCTATTACTATCACTTTGGTTGGTTGTGTTCTTTTGCAGGATCATCATTGTATGAGCATTGGAATGGAGCTAGGATGGCGATAGCAAGAAGAAGTGGCGTTTAAACGATATGTTACCAATCCCTCTTTAGTTAGTAAATTCAATATTTAAAACTTAAGGAAAGCGTCATGTACTGGTGTGTTTTGTTCTAGATCTAGGTGGATCTAGGGAGATCAGTTAGTGTCTGCACCTACTGATTTGTCCGATAACAAAATTGGCGACTCCACTGGGGAACAGATTGTTTCCTAGTTAGTCTAGTTTCCGTTCCTTTGATTTCTTGTTTTCTAGTTTATGAGTTAGTGGGACATCCATCCAGATTCTCTGGATCTAGAAGTTCACTTAGATTCCCTGTCCTTTTTCAAAGTTTTCTTTGATTACAAACATTCTCGCACTGTACCTCTCTGTGGCCTGCAAGAATCATTGATGTTCGCACCCTACTGTTCATTTCAGTGCGAACCTCTCGCACCCTACTAGTGTGTAGACTGCGAGAATACCTAATTCTCACACCCTACCAGTGTCTAGCCTGCGAGAATACCTAATTCTCGCACTATACTATACTGCTAGGCTGCAAACTTGTTTGTAAATGTTTTTTGGATTGGGTCTTGTCATCTTTTGATGACCCAGTTTTTCTTTGATCAGCTGGATTGAACTTTCGGAGCCTATATTGATCTATTTATAGTCTTCTTGACATTCTTTGAGTTGCTTTTAGCCATCTTTTCTTTGTTTAGTTTTGAAGGATTAGTCTCTTGCTTTGAGTGTCTTTCAATTACAAAGTGTGTGTTTTCTTTAGAATTGTTTAGGGAAATTCTGAATATTTCGCTTTAAAAGAAAACTATTAGTTTGGGTTTCTTTGTTTTAACAAAGTTCATTATTGCTTTTAGTGAAATTTTTGAAACAAAAAGATTTAATTTCTTTCTTTATATTGGATTGGGGGCATTCTTGCATTTGAAGTAGCAGAATTGCATGATTCTTGGCATTTTTTGATCTTAAATTATGAAAAAATTTCCCCCTCATGGCCGGGGGGGGGGGGGCATGAATCATGCATTGGTGTACAATAACTTTTTCTCATTTCTTGAGAATCTTGATATTGATGAGTTTAATATATTTTGGGACATCGTGCATATGGGAATGATAAATGTTTTCTCCTTCTCGTAGCATAGCTTTCATCAAAATTAAAAGATTGCATCTTCATATATTTGCATAACTTTCGAGTCAGTCAAAACACCATATTGTCCACGCCATCTTCCTTTTGAGTAACAATAGCCTTAAAAATAAAGTGCTTATAACAATTGACTAGACATTTTTATCTTTTCTGGTAGCAAACCTACATTAGATTAGTCGTAGGACTTTGGAATAGGCGTGAAAGATAACTTTCCAAAGTTGCAAACAAACATAGAATCTTGAGTTAGGGAGCGGTTATATCCACTTATTACATTTTTTCCTAGGAAGCCCTTCTAACACAAGGGTCAATCACGATGTCGCATTGAGACTAGCAGAGTTACTCACCTTGCTTTGTTGGTATTGGTGTAGAGGTTGCGCATAGTATGGGGGTCGCTTGTGAGGTATACCCACAATGATGAGTGGAAGCCTTTCAAGTTGATTTCGGGCTAGATACCCTGCCCTTGCGTGTGGATCGGACTGTCGACTGTTTCCCTAGGCATCACTGTAGTGATTGGTAACCTTAGTGGAATATCTCTTTAGGGTCTTTACACAAGGTGACTGTGGAGGGGTAAGTCTTCATGGTACCTGGAATCGACGTTGGCCAAACTCACTCGGGCTCCTTGGAGGGTATACCCACGATTATGTGTGGGAGCTTGCACCAGGGTGTAAGTCCATTAAGCAGTTCGTCAAAGTAACTTTTCCACCCACTCTATCTTAGCCCCTTCTTACTTTTTTCTCGTGATGTTGGATTTCATCACCAACTAGTGTGCTCATTGTGAGAAGGTTTCGTTTTCTTTCTTGCTTACTAGATTTTTAGCGTGTGCTGTTTATTCTCCCTAGTGGACTCTATATTGGATTTTTGTTTTTAATGGCGTCAGTTCCTGAAATGACCAATGAAGGAACATTTGCTCCAGGGGAACCTTTTGTTTTTCCTTCTTATGGAAACATTGGTCCTCCTCACATCGCTACTTTGAGCCTTCCAGGTCTCACGATTAGATTGCTAGTGTGGTTGTTTTCTACTCAGGTAATCCCGAATGAAGTAAGTGCTTCGGTCATAAGCAATTCCCCCTAAGAACATCAAATTCATGTTGATCCTTCACCGTCTTCACCAATAAGATCTTCTTCGCCTTCTTCACTTGCAAGGTCTCCTTCCGTTTCATCTCCTTCGTCGAGTCAAAGTTCTGAAGCTAGTAACCTGGTGAATAAGAAGAAGAAGAAACAAAAGAATAAGAAGAAGAAAAATAAGAAAGGATCCAAACTTCCAACCACTGTCAAACATGTTGGAAAACAACCATTTACTGTTACTCGTGCTGGGAGTGTTGATGATGTCAAGATCACCGAAACAACTCGTAAGCCCAAGTAACCTTGCAGGCTTTGTAAGGGTAGCCATCTTCTTAAGGATTTCCCTGGTCTATCCAAGGTTATAGAAGTATGGTCTACACATCCTCGCCAACCCATGTCGTTAGCCTTTGAACAACATGCTGATGACTTCCCGTTGACTCGTCACGATATAGTTGGGAAGAAGAAAAGTAGAGCCAAGTTCCCATGTATGTTATGCAAAGGGAGTCATCTAACTCACCTTTGCCCTCATATGGACAAAGCCTCAAAATTCCTGGAAGACATGACTGTTTCACAGCCTCAACTTCCAACTTCTTACCATAAGCTTTCTCTCAACCCTCCAATAGTTGATGGAATGATCATTCCGATCCCTTCACCGGTTAATCAGGTTGATCATGTCATCAATCTGGTCACGTCCTTAGTTGAACCAGTTGACTAAGTGGTTGATCCGATACCATCCTCGGTCAATCCCACTCTCCCCTTAGAGAGTGAAACTAAAGTGGTTGATCCGATACTGTCCTCGGTCAATCCCACTCTCCCCTTAGAGAGTGAAACTAAAGTGGTTGATCCGATCCCATCCTCAGTCGATCCCAGTCTCCCATTAGAGAGTGACATCAAAGTGGTTGATCCAAGTCCACCATTTGTCTATCCTACTCTCCCTCTAGAGAGTCAACCCGATACTACCCACTTTTTTCTCGTCAATACAGAATCTCTCGTGCCGAGGGGTATTCCTCCTTCTCCTGTAGGACCCCCTCCAAGTAATGAGGCCATCCATTTTGATTGGGGTGTGCTAACTGGACCTCATATTCCCTCTTACATTCCTTTCCATATTATAGTATAGGTTTGTGGTCGGGACATTCCCCAAACGTTGATAGATGAAGGTTTGTCTGTTAGTATTTTGTCCTCTATTGCTTGAAAAGATTTGGGTTGTTCTCCACTTGCGCCGGTTACACATAATATGATAACTTTTAACATAAGAACTAGTCAACCTTTAAGGACCCTTCCTCAGTTTCCTGTAACTTTGGGAGGGAAAAATGTCTTTATTGACATCATGGTAGTCCAAGACCCCTTAGATTTTGCTTTACTCCTTGGGCGAGATTATGTCTATGCCATGAAAGCTATTGTGTCTACTCTTTTTGTGTGATATCTTTCCCTCACGATGGACGGGTTGTGACTGTTGATCGACTTTCATTCATTGACCCCGCCTAGATTGCCTCCCTGAATGGTTCTTATATTCAGACGGTATCACCCCTACCACAGGTCAATTATGTGGCGTTGTTGCCCATGGCTTCGACTTCTGATGACTTAGATCCAGTAGTTGACATGGTGATCTCTTCAATAGGGTTTTTAGAGCATGATCTCTTTACTCTTGTTGTGACCCTCGACATGGTGTCCTTCCAGAGTGATTTTCTTCCATCCAGTAAAGATCTCTTGGAAGGCATGGCCAAGTTTTGTCCCTTGACATGGTGTTCTTCCAGAGCGTTATTTTCTTGGAAGCCATGATCAATAAGAAATTCGAGGATATTTTTTGCATCTCTGAGGCAACCTCGTTAAAAAATGAAACAAAGGTCTTTGAGCATGGTTTTCCGATTTCAAGCTTGTTAAAAAATGAAACCAACTTCGAGGATAGTTTTTGCGTCTCTGAGGCAACCTTGTTAAAAAATGAAACAGAGGTCTTTGAGCATGGTTTTTTGATTTCAAGCTCATTAAAAAATGAAACCACTTACGAGGATAGTTTTTTCATCTTTGTGGAAACCTCGTTAAAAAATAAAATAGAGGTTACGATCATAGTTCTTGTTTCTATGCCAAGCTCATTAAAAAATGAAATAGTTTTCCCCCCTCTCTATTTGAGTCACGTCCTTCGTCTAGTATTTGAAGCTTCATTTCATTCTCCTTTGTAGTTGGATGAAATGAAGCTTGGGGGGCATTTGCCTCAACCTCTAGACTTCATGCTGAATTTGAGCCGCTAGCTTCTTAAGCTGGGGGCTAAGTACCAACCATGCGTTGGGAAGTTGCAAGCATAGTTTTCTATGGTTCAAGATTGTGTAAAAATGAAACCACCTACCTCAAGCATAGTTTCCTTTGGTTCAAGCTTGTGTAAAAATGAAACCAGGTCCAAGCATAGTTTTGTTTAGTTTTTAAGCTTGTGTAAAAAATAAAAATCTATCCCAAGCATAGTTTTGTTTTGTTTTAAAGCTTGTGTAAAAATAAAAACAATCCCGAGCTTAGTCTTTGTTCTTTCTCATGCTCGTAAATACTTGAGAATGCAACTGAGTATACTTTTATCACTTTTTCGGACTCGTAAAGGTTATACGAAAAAGGAACCCACTGGAGTTCCCTTTAAGCTCTTTTCAGACTCTCTAAACATGAAAAGATTGTCGAGCGACCTTGTTCTTTTCACGCTCGTTAAAGTATTTGAAGAAAACATCCGTTGAGCGATAGTTTATCTCTTTTTCGGTCTCATCAGACTACTTTACGAAAAAGGAACTGAGAGAGTTCTCTTTAAGTGTTTTTTAGACTCTATAAACATGAAAAACCCCTGAGTTTTCTTTCTTTGGACTCATAAAACAAACATTGAAAGGCTCATATGGGACCGAACCACTCCTTCTTAGTGTTCGTTAAACATACTCCGAAGGACTCATTTGAATGATGAAATTATATCAACAAGCATATGTTATCCTCCTCAAGCTTGTGTAAAAATAAAGAGGTACTCGCCAAAAATGGTGGGGGAAAATTTGGGAAAGAATTGTGTCTAAACTTGTATTCCATGGAAGAGTCACTTTTGAACATGACACCCTTTCACTCACTTTGTGTCTAGGTTGGAAAATCCACTTGTCTCTTAATCATACTCCTTTATAAGATTACAAATTGGTCTGTGATCCTTGTTGTTGAGTTAGTGTTTCCAAAACAGTTGTCGTGCCGTCAATATGTTAAAAAAGATGTCCAACCCAAAAATCCTTCTATTGCGTCAGCCATTTCTGCAGTCCTTAAAGCCTTCTATTGCATCGGCCATCCCTGAGTCAGTCTTGAATCACTTGTTACTCTGATCTACATCAAATCTTGTTACTTGTTTCGTGTCATTGATGTGGGATACATTAAGGCCCTCCTATGACAAGTCTTTTCCTATCGACTTCAACTCATTATCCAGAAATTAGACTTAGAAACTAGTTGGTACCTTGGAACTTGCATGCCTCAATGGCAGGTTTCCTCACTTTCAACAGTGGGTTTTCATTATCGACCCCTGATCGAGAGATTCCATCGAGTGTTCGACCTCAATTCATTGATTCACATTCATTGGATTGTACCAGAGTGCCTTGGGAGTCATTGACATTAATGGTGATTTCCCTCACACTTGTTAACGGTGTACACTACTGATTGGTAATCAAGTGGTTTCTACCATGTTCAACTTCAGCACATGTATTCACATGGTTAGATTCGTACTATAGAGTGGTGGAGATGAAGACCCTGAATCTTTTCTCATAGATTTAGGTTGTGTTGGAGTATATTCAGATGGTACTGTTGCATAGATCCACATTGTATGTCTAGTGGCTATGTTCAAATTTGAGTCTTTAACACATAGATCCATAGTGTATTTTTGGTGGCTATGTTCAGATTTGAGTCATATCGGCATGGATCCACAGTGTATGTTTTGTGGCCGTGACCTATCTTACTTGACATGGTTCTTCGCATGTTGGAATTTATGCTTTGAGTCATTTGTATTCTGAGTATGGGAATGCCTACCTCAGTGATGACATATTATTGTACTGTATTTCCTTGTTTGTTGGCAGGTTTCCGATCGATTGTTCCTTTTTCCCTACACACACTCGATAAAGTATTTCAGCTATCACTTTGTTCTAAATTCATACTTTGGGGGGCTCTCTGTTACACATTATTTTTGTCATCCCTATGAACTTTAATGATGTAAACCTATATGTTTCCTTCAGAGGGGTCCGTGGTCTGAGTTCTTGAAAAGCGAAGGGAGAAGAACTTTTCCTGAGAAAAGAAGTTTCATTTTCCTTTGTAAAAAACCTATAAAAAGGAAGTTCGCAGGTTGCTATATAGGCAGGGTGAAAGAATGCCTGATTCTCGCAGGTTGCACCATAGCTGGGTTGCGAGAGGTTCACAAGTTTCTCTATAGGAAAGGTACAAGAATGCTTACACGTGGGAAAAATGAGCGTTTTCTCGAATTTTCTAGAAGGAGAAACTTCGATGGTGAGGTGGCATCTGAATGGTTTGGATCTTACTCGCTTTCATGATTTAGTGGGATCATCCTAATCTCCTCTCCTTATCCTCTTCAACTTATAAAAGGAGAGGAGCTCTCATGGAGAAAGTTATCTTGGAGCTTTTGGGATTAGCTAAGTTAGATTTGGCTTGGAATTATTAGCTTGGTTAGAGTGGTTTTGAGTTTTGCCTTTGTCAAGATAGATTGTGAATATTATCAGATCTGTGCTCTCAGAATTATTGGAGTGAAAGTGTGTGGGGAACGAAGGATAGTTGGAAGGGACCTTACGACATCAAGGCCATGGTTGTAATCTCTCTTTCACATTTGATATGATACAGTAATATGATTCTTTCCTATAAAGCTTGTTGTGTTTTATTGTATGATTCCTTGATCACATACATAGGTTTATATTGAGTTTATGCTATTACTATCACTTTGGTTGGTTGTGTTCTTTTGCAGGATCATCATTGTATGAGTGTTGGAATGGAGCTAGGATGGCGATAGCAAGAGGAAGTGGCGTTTAAACGGTATGTCACCTATCCCTCTTTAGTTAGTAAATTCAATATTTAAAACTTAAGGAAAGCGTCATGTTCTGGTGTGTTTTGTTCTAGGTCTAGGTGGATCTAGGGAGATCAGTTAGTGTCTGCACCTATCGATTTGTCTGTTAACACCCACTGCCTTTTTGAGGCAAGACACATGGAACACGTTATGAATCTTTCTCCCCTCTGGAAGCTCTAGCTCATAAGCAACCTCGCCTACTCGGTGCATGATCCTGTAAGGACCATAAAATCTGGGCTTGAGCTTCTTGGCCCCACTCTTCTTCAGAAATGACTGTCTGTAGGGTTGGAGTCTCAAGAAAACCAAATCTCCAACCTCAAAGCTGCGCTCTATCCTGTGCCTGTCCGCACTTATCTTTTGTCGGTTTTGCACCGTCTGCAGGTTCTCTTTCAACAACTTGAGAATCTCCTGACTCTCTATGATCCAATCCTTGGCCTTGGGAGCTCTTCTCTCCCTGAAGACCAAGTCTACTAAATTGGGAGCATCATATCTGTATAATTCTTGGAAGGGTGTCATACCAATGGAAATGTGGAAGGTGGTGTTGTAGCAATGTTCTCCTAAATGTAACCACTTTAGCCACATTCTTTGCTTTCCTCCTACATAGTTCCTCAAACACCCTTCAACCCACTTGTTGACAATCTCAGTTTTCCCATCTATATGAGGGTGATAGCTAGTGCTAGGTGTCAACTCTATCCCCACCAACCAAAACAACTCTCTTCAAAATGTCTCTATGAATCGATTGTCCCTATCACTGACGATGTTCTTCGGCAACCCATGAAGTCTAAAGACCTCCCTGAAGAAAAACATGGCTACCTGAACTGCACTATACTCTGTCAGTATGGAATAGAAGTGAGAAAACTTGGTCAATCTGTCCACCACTACATAGATACAGTCCTTACCCTGGACCTTGGGTAGACCGGTGATGAGGTCCATAGATATACTCTCCCATTTCTTCTCTGGAATGGGGAGTGGATGAAGTAGCCCTGCTGGAAGAGCATTCTCTAACTTGTTCTGTTGGCAAGTCACACACTTACTGATGTGTATCATAACATCTTGTTTGAGGCCCTTCCATGAGAACTTCTCTTTGATATGTCTGTAGGTTTTGAAAAACCCCTGATGGCCTGCTAGAGGTGAATCATGAATTGCGGTGAGGATCTTCTTCTTAAGCCCTGAATTTGGCACCAAGTAGACTCTATCCTTGTAAAATATGACATCGTTAATGACCCTATACTGGTCATCCTATATCTTCCCATCCATCACCTCACAAGTGAACTTGTTCTTGGAATGTTCCACTAACAAGTGGGATATCCAATCTGCTGAAATCTCCATCAAAGAACATGCCGCAGGTATCCTCGATAGTGCATTGGCCACAATTTTATTCTTCCCCTTGACATACTCTATTTCAAAGTTGAATGCCTATACCTTCATCACCCATTTCTGTTGGTGCTCAGTGAGGTCCTTCTGCTCAAGGAAATACTTCAAACTAATGTGATCGGTCTTGACCACAAATTTTCTGTCAACCAAATATTGTCTGAACTTGGTCAAGGCATGCATGATTGCCAACATTTCCTTGTCATAAATGGAGTACAACCTCTCAAGTTGACTAAGCTTCTGGCTCTCAAATATAATGGGGTGTCCTCCCTGCATCAAAACTGCACCGATCCCTTCGTCGGATGCATCGCACTCTAGTACAAATGGCAGGGTGAAGTCTGGTAGTGCCAACAATGGACAAGTGCCCATGACTTCATTCAAGTGATCAAAGGCTTCTTGTGATTTATCGGTCCATATGAAGGCCCCATGCTTGGTAAGATCTGTCAGTGGTGCTCCAAGCTGAGAAAAACCCTCGATGAACCGCCTGTAATAGCTGTACAGCCCAAAGAAGATCCTCAATTCTATCACGTTCTTGGGCGTTGACCGATCTAGAATGGCCCTGATCTTCTCTTGGTGCACTTGTACCCCATTTGCATTGATGATGTGGCCTAACTAAAGAAACTTTGTCATACCAAACTTGCACTTGGACTCTTTGGCATATAATGATTGTGCCTCCATGATGCTCAGTACCTCATCCAGGTGCCTCATATACTCTTTCCATGACTGGCTATAGATCAAGATTTCATCGAAGAAAACCAAGACTGATTTCCTTAATTGATCCTTGAATATATGGTTCATGCAAGACTAGAATGTAGCGGGTGCATTGGTTAGCCCAAATGGCATAACTAGGAACTCAAAGTGTCCAAAATGACATCAAAATGTCAACTTCTCTATGTCCTGCTCTCGGATGCTGATCTGATGATATCCAGAGCGTAGATCAATTTTTGAGAAGAAAACTGTCCCATGCAGTTCATCCATTAAATTGTTAATGCGTGGGATAGGTTATTGTTTCTTGATGGTTTTATTGTTCAAGGCTCGGTAATCAATGCACATCCTCATGGTGCCATCCTTCTTCAGAACTAAGACAACTAAAGAAGCAAATGGGCTTCTTCTCAGTCTGATGTGTCCCATCGCCAAAAATTCCTTGATTGCCTTCTCTATCTCATCCTTGAACCTCCTAGGATGACGATGGGGGGGGGGTGATCATAGGTTTTCCCCCCTCCTCCAACTCAATGGTGTGCTCAAACCTCCTGTCAGGTGTTCTCCCTGGTGGAATTGCCTCAAAGACCTGTTGATGTCATCCCAATAAATTCTTGATCTTTGTATGGTATTGTTGTTGACCTTCCAAATCCTTCTGAGTAGTGATCAATCATTCTGCGTCATATGCTACCTCCCCATGTCTAAATATCCTCTCCATCCTCTTGGCTGAAACTGTCTTGGGTGCTCTTGTCGACATACCTCTTAGAACAACCTTCTTCCCATCCTGATCTCTGAATCCCATTTCCAATGTTTGGTAGTTGGTAGTGATTTTTCCCAAGGCAATCATCCACTGAACTCCTAACACCACATCTGTGTCCGATAGGTCAACCACATAAAATGTGTCTCTCACTATGTAGTTGCCTAACTTCATCTCTAAGTTTGGAACTTTGTCTAGACACTCCATTGTGTGGCCATTTGCTACCGCAACATCAAACCCCTCAAACTCCTATGTCTGAAGTGCCTGTCTCGATACTAGTGAAGCGTTGATGAAGTTATGGGTGGCCCCACCATTTATCAGGGAGATTGATCGTTGCCCTTGGATAATCCCTCTGATACGGAGGGTATCATACTTGGAAACACCAGAAAGGGTTGCTATGACACGTCCCTTTGCTAGTTTCCTCTTGTTAGCATGTTCTGGCAATTGTGGGATTACTGGAGGATGGGCTCCTGCCAGTGTTGGTGGTCTACGGGGAGGCTTCTCCTCTACTGGTGCTGACTCCTCCTCTGAACTAGTGGATCCACTGTCCTGCTCCTCCTCCTCACTGTCCACACTGTCTGCTGCTACCTCAATATAATGAATCTCTCCCTTGCCCATGCACCTGTGGCCTGGGACCCAAGGATTTCTGTAGCTGAAGAAAAGATTTTTCCTCATTAGCTCTCACCTAGTATCATCATCCAAATTCTCCTTACCCTTCCATTCTCTCTGAATGGCTTCCTGTCTCAATCCCTCTGGGGCACAAATGGTTTGGAGAAAGTTTTAGTCTTTGGCACTAAGTCTGCCAAATCTTGAGTGCGAAGGATGGCATCCTGCAAAGTGGGAGGTCTGTATGCCTTCACCCATCCTTTCAGAGGCTTTGTGAGTCCTTCTGTGAATAGCATGATCAACCTAGGCTCTAATATATCTGTCACTACCATGACTACCTGCTGAAAATCTGTGATGAATGCCTCTGCTGTGCCAGTTTGTCTCAACTGGGCTAGATCTTTGAAGTGTATCTCGGGATCCTTCCTATCAAACCTATACATGAGCCTATATGTAAAATCCCTATAGGAGATGATGAGACTATGACCCAATGTCATCAGTCCATGGTACCACCACTCATGTGCCTCACCCTCCAAATCTAAGGTCGCAAAACTGACGACCTCTGTCTCAGTCATCTGGTTGAGCTTGTAATACATGTCTAGCTTCTGTACCCAAGCTCTGGCAGTGTATTTGGATGATCTGTCGAAAGAAGGGATGGCGAGTTTCCCAAATTTTTGGATGAAATCGAGGTTATTCCCCTGCTGCTGTTGTGGTCCTCCCCTCTGTGGCTCTCTGGGGTAGTTCCTAAGTCTGAGTCCACAATACTCGACTAAGGTCATGTCCTAATGGAAGTCACAACCCAATGCTACGTACTCCCTCCTATACTTTGCAATGTCGTCAGCATGAGTGGGTGGCCTCTGTGGTATCAGTGGCAGTGCTGCTACCGGGGGTGCCCTCTAGAAACTGGGAATCAAGGGTCTGAGAATCCTACTCGTAGAGGTGTATGTGCGAGAGGGTGACTAGGGTATACTGCCTGCTCCCGAGTTCCCCTGTGCTGCATGCGGGACTTGTGTATCTGGGGTGCCCGCTCTAGCCAATCTATCAACCCCATGGTCTGTTGACTAGCTAACATATCATTGATAACCTGCATGAAAGTTGCCTCTAGATCTACGAGGGCCTTGCCACTGCCCTCTGGTCGCTCATATCTGTCTCCTAGCATCCTCTCTGCCTCGCGCTTAGCCTCACACTCTTCCCTTCTCTCTGCTTCTCTGTGTGCCTCTTCCTCTTCCTCTAATCTAGGAGGAAAAGGGGGAAAATCATGCCTATGCCTTCTTTCCTGATGCCTGTTGTAAGTGACATATTCTTCACCTATGTGTTCACGACCCTCTAGGTCTTCTGCTGCACTCATTGTCTTTAGTCACAAGCTGGCAGGACTAAAGCTCTGATACCACTGTAATGTTCCTGACTTGGCTAGTCTAGGAAACACTGCTAATGTGTGTGTAGGATCAAATTTTTACAACATATAAATGATCATACAAATAATAAACGCGACAAAGTACTGCAAAGTTTGTATTATGATATCTCTATGGATTACAAAATGGCCGAATGCGGCTGAATAACTGACAATACTCGACTAGATCAACATACAAAGGATCTTAGCCCGAATATAAATAAGCAACTACGGCTGAATAAAATAACAACACTCGGCTAGATCAAAAGACAAAAGGATCTTATTCAGAATACAAATAAGAAACTAAAAGATAATACCTGGAATATGGGAGCACTATGGAATCAATGAAGAATGATGAAAGACCTGGATGATCTTCCCGGTGACTAGGGTGTGTCTTTCAACACAGAAATCAACCAACTAGTGTCTTCCTCCTGGAATACATTGAACTATCTCTTCTGAGATGCACCTCTTCTCCTCAATGACAAGTCATAATCTGCATCATGATGAACCCTAAATAGATTTCCAAAACCCTAAATGACAAGTCACTAACCATTCCTTTATAGATTTCCAAAACCCTAAATCATGCTAAAGCCCTAATTCGCTGTTGACTTCCAAAACCCTAAATCACTATTGAAACCCTAATTCACCGTTGACTTCTATTTTTAGCTCATAATGACTTAAAAGTGCTTTTAACCCTTTTTAGCTCAATGTCACTTTTCAAATATAACACCTGTGACTGGAGTGACCTCTAGTAACCTTGTTTACCCCTCTTTGGCCCTGGCTATAGTCTAACGGGGCAGTTTAGGCCATTAAGCCTCCTCTTCCGGAGCTCCTATTTGGAAAGGGACACTACGGTAATCTAGTGGTTGAGTAATTTTTTGACCTCACCATTCAATATCAATAGTTTCCAACAAACCATCGAAGATGTCCACCTCCACTAGAACTCGACCCATCTTTCGCATCGGTGAGCTAAGATATTTAGAGTCCAGTGCTATGAATCTCCCCAAAGTGTCGCCAATAGCCCTTAAGGCTCCTTCATTCCACAAAAATAGTGGTAGACCAGGAAGAAGTACCCAGAGGTGTCTTAATTGAAAGAAATTTGTATCAAGATTGAAAGCAATCCTCCACCGTTTCAACATAAGACTACCGCCCCCAAAGATCCAGAGAGAACTTAGTAAGAGGGTAGCGTCCTCTGGGGAGTTGCAAATAAACCCCAACCATCCTTTAGTGAGAAAGATAACCTCAGGGTAATACCCAAGGAAGGGAACCCACTGGTGCTTAATCCATTCCTCAATAGAGTCTTTGCTCAAAGACTTATAAGATAAACGACCTACAAGAGAGCAGAGAGCCATTCTGCAGGTGTCCTCTAAACCCACGTCGTTGCCTAAAACTAGGCATTTAGCCTTCTTGTTGGCTTTCCACAGTTTTCGGCGGAAAGAAATAGACTGGAACTAATCAAAATGATCCTTAAAACCTCCCCGGGAAGACATGGAAGGGTTTGGCAGCCTTGGAGGCACGAAATTCGACTGGAAACTTGACCTGCAACCCACTGTGGGAATGGAGACAGACTCTAGAGAGGCAGGCTATTGTAGTGGGAACATAGAAGGTTTAACAGGTACACTAGAGAAGTTTGATGGCTTGGTTTTAAAAATAGATGATCCTCCCGAAGACCCCTTTTGTAACTTATCCACAGAATCGAACAACCCCACTCACCTCCAATTTTCCTCATCCTCCGGGCTCATAAGTGCCTTTAACTTATATTCCATGGTAATAGAATACACAAATAAAACGAAGTCCACAAAGCTAGTCAAAACAACTGTCACACTGAGCTTGACAAGTAGTCAAACCAAGAAACGATAGGTCCGTGATCCCAAATGAATGTCCCTCAACTTTCAAAACACCACTAAAAAAAACTAAAATCCCCACCCTCTCGGGAACAAAGAGTCAGAGGAGGAGGACTCGACCAATGAGTAATCCAATGTGCAACTAAAGACCATACTCAACTGGAGAAAAAACAATGACCCCACCCTCATCGAAAGGGGACAAGAGTTAGACAAAAGACAAAAAACAGGAAGGAACCATTGAGTGCACAAGAGCGCCGAGCCAGTAAAGAGAAAGGTCTATCCCTCCTGCTAAATCGGTACCACCCTAAAAGGACTAAATACAGTAGACATGACTCAGTCTTCTGGATGACTCAAGACAAAGAAGGCCATGATCTCTGCAAAAAAATTTAAAAAATACTTCCCTCCTGTAAGCCTCGACTCTCTCACTCTTTGGTTGACCCATCGATTGATCTCATGCTTCGTGTTTTCACCATGACTTGGGAGGTCTGTAGTGGTCCATTAAATATTTATCCTAACCTTATATATTTAATATTTATTAATTTTCTGCAATTACATCAATTATACAATTGAAAGTGGAGGAAATACAATGACAATTATTTAAAACCTTTCAATTCAAAATGTCACAATCACATAGTTATTTACTTGCTTAGATGTGCTACAAAATAGGCCTAACATATGTACTTGACAAGAATGGCCCATTTCAAGTCAACTTCCATGACTACTTTTATGCACAATAATGGATATATACTTAGCATTTAACAAAATATTGTATGAGGTTTTAGTTAATGAATACAAACTATTGC
>ML808766.1:340974-352071 GCA_009831015.1 Picea engelmannii
CATCATACTTAAATATAAAATTAAAATAAACAATATCCTCTTAGTTGAATGTTCATTTTTATTATTTTTAATACTCATTTATGGTTAAGAAAATCCAACTAGTAAAAATACTTTCACAACTAAGTATTAAACTCTCTAAAATCAAAATAAACAATATCCTCTTGGTTGGATGTTCACTTTTATTAATTTTAATATTCATTTTATGGTTAAGAAAATCCAACTAATAGCTGTAAATGTATGGAATGCTAACAATATTGAACTACATGCACCTCTTCCTTGAGGGAGAGTTATCCTTTTGGTTGGATGTTCATTTTTATTAATTTAAATATTCATTTTATGGTTAAGAAAATCCAACTAGTAACTGTAAATATATGGAATGTCAACAATATAATATGTGTTTTCTCTTAAGAGGTCACAAGTTCAAATCCAGAGGGGGGTAGGGTATGTATACTTTCGTAGACTTTACCAGTCAAATTGCTGGACGGAGGGGGGTCTCTTGTCCCACAAACAAGGGGGTCTCATACACCAATTTGGTGTGGCTTAGCCGTGACCTTAAAAATAGATTATTATTATTATTATTATATTGAACTACATGCACCTCCTCCTTGAGGGAGAGCTAGAAAGGTGATCTTTAATATGTTCAATATCACAATTTCCAAATGTGCATTGTCTTTGAGTCTCACCTCTTCCAAAACAACTCCTCATTTCCATGTTTTGATAACACCATTACTTTCTCAATACAATTATGTTGTCTAACAAACAAATATGAAATAACCAAAAGAATGTAAAAGTTCTCTTCTATACTTATATCATCACCCATGTGCACTAGGAGCAAAGGTAAATCATGCACCCAAGTGAAAGTGACTTGTAACAACTTGTACATAATCTCTATAAACATATCGTTATGTTGAAACATAAAAAAAAACAAATAAATAATGCACCCAAGTAAAAATACACATACTCGAGACTCTATAAAGATATCACCAAACATACTCTTTTATAAAAATATCACCATGCCCAAATAAAAATAGCACAGATAGTTGTGCAACCAAGTGACATGAAACATAAAGATAAGAACAAGTTGGAGCATATCACCACACCAAACAACAAGATTGCATGAAAATCTTGCAACCAAGTGATATGCAACACACAAGTTGGAGTATGCATGTACTCCTTTATAGACAAATTGGAGTATGCATTTAATCCTCTATAGACTTATAACTATGCTTAAACAATAACAACACATTAGAACATGAATCCAAGCTAAAGTGAGATGTAGAGAGTTCACCATTAAAAAAAAAGGATTACATCAATCTCATAAAAGAAAAGTAAACCTAATAAACTTTGCAATATTATATTTATTATTCATAATAAAGACTTACATAAACATAAATATGAATAATAAAAATATTTAAGAATAATTAGATATATACCAAAAATATTTATAAATAAAAAATAAATAATCTACAAACTATTTGAATGTTTAAATATATTATTTTTAATAATTAAAAATTTAAAAGATATAAAATTTTAATAATTAAAATTAATAATTCATCCAAAACCACATTTTAAAACAAAATTTCCGGAGACACATATTGAGCCAAAACGTTTTGAGCCTCTTTACAAAACCAAATTAAAAGTATGTCTAAAAATATAAAAGTTATCACAAACCGTTTGAAGATTAAATTTTGATTAAATATAGTTAGAAACACAGAGACACATTGAGCCAAAACGGTTTGGGCCTCTCTACAAAACCAAAATAAAGGTATGTCTAAAAATATAAAGGTTATCATAAACCGTTTGAAGATTAAATTTTGGTTAAATATAGCATTCGGACATAAGGAAAGGTGGTTTTCCTTTTTAATATTAAAAAAACTACTTAGTCTATATTTAATAAATTAAATTGTTTTAAATAAATATTAATAAAAACATTAAAAAAATATAAAATAAAATTGTTTTAATTAAATATTAATAAAATATTAAAAAAAATTTAGTATACATGGTAAGAAATTTAATAGTGAAACTTGGGGTTTTGTTAAGTGTAAAGAAAAAAATAAGCATTGCTAAAATAAAAACAAATTCTCACAAGCTCCATACTGAAATTGGGCATTGGTCAATTCCTAAAACGCCATGGGATGAAAGAGTGTGTCACCTTTGTGACACTAAGAAGGTTGAAGATGAAAAGCACTTTCTCTTAGATTGTCCAGTCTATACCCATATTAGATCTCATTTTCAAAATATTTATCACACTACCAACCTTCCTAACATCTTAACTCAACAAAAGTATGGTGGTCTTGGAAAACTTCTCTTAATGCTTTTCAAGCACAAAAACAAAATTCTAAAGAATCACAAGTAATCACTTACCCTCTTAAGGTCCAATAGACCAGTTCGGTCTTAGTGGACGTTAATCATCATCATCATCATCATCAATTAGGTTTCTTTTCTTATCTAACAACATTAAATATACAAATGATAGACTAAAAATCTGCTATAAAAGAATTGAAGAGGAAACAAACCAAAAATTTGTCATTTTCATTCAACTCGCTGATTAAATACTATTACAACCTTGATCAAAGATATAAATTAGATCTGATCACATTCACCCAAACAAGGAACGAATCTCCAAGATCCAACAAACTTCTAAATAAAAACAATCAATTCTCTATGTAAAGAAAAACAATCTTAACCATATGCTAAATAAAAACCATAATGCACTCAAGCACTATTCTCAGATATTCTAACACTCCCCCTTGAGGATAGTGCTAGGTACAAGCAATCCAAATCTATATCTGCAATCTTCAAGCTTTGGTTGAGGTAAAACCTTGGTGAAAATACAAGTTATATTGTCTTCTGTGGAGTAGTATTTGATGTGGATCTCCTTCTTGTGGATGGGGTATCTAATAAAATGGCATCTGGTCTCAATTGGATTTGACTTTTCGTGAAACACCGGATTGATAATCTATTTTATGCAAGACTGATTATCACAAAAGATAAGTGTAGGACTCTTCTCCATCACTTCGATATCAAGATATAGTTTATTAATCCATACTGCTTCACAACTTCCAATGGAAGCAACAATATACTCAACCTCTATAAATGACAAAGCAACACAAACTTGTTTCGTACTACTCCAAGAAACCATTCTAGAACCCAAGGAGAAATAATAACATGTAGTGGACTTTCTACAATTCACATCTTTGACACAATCTGCATCAATATACCCACGGAAACAAACATCCTTTTCTCTTTCACATCCAAGGCCATAAGAAATGATCCCACTCAAATAGAGAAGAACCCTTTTAGATGCATGCCAATGGACCTTATTTGGTTTCATCATAAGTTGACTTAGTGCCTTCACAATATATGATAAATTAGGACGAGTATTACACAAGTAAAGAAGACTACCAACCAATTGACAATACAACGTACCATCCACTTCTTCACTCAGATCATCAACTCGTATTTTGGTACAATGATGCATGGGTGTGGAGATGAGTTTACAATTCTCCATTATGAATCATTTTAAGACCTCCATAGCATATTTAGCTTGAGTCAGAACAAGTTGATTCTTATCCTACCATACTTCTAAACCAAGGCAATAATGAAGGGGACCCAAATCCTTCATCTCAAATTCCTTACACATTTCATTTTTCAACCAAAGAATTAGATCATCATCATTTCTAGTTAGAATGAGATCATTTACATACAAAACAATATTAACAATGCTATCACCATCACGCAAAAAGTACATATTAGCATTAACAGATGATTACTTTACTCCTTTTCCTTGAAACCGCTCATCAATACGAGTGTACCGTGCAAGAGAATCTTGTTTAATACCGTACAAGGCCTTCTTCAATTGACACATAAGATCCTCTTTACAAGAACTTCAAATCCTTGATGTTGTTGTATGTAGACCTCTTCCTTCAAGACACCATTTAAGAAATTCGTCTTCACATCCATCTGGTGAAGATTCCAATTATAACTAGAAGCCAAGAAAATAACACTCCTTATGGTAGTATATCGAGCAATGGGGGAAAATGTATCATCATAGTCAATATCAAGATTTTGACTAAATCCTTTTCCCACAAATATTGCCGTATACTTCTAGATGGAATCATCAAATTTATGCTTCATTTTGAAGATCCACCCGTTTCCAATAACTTTATTTCCTTCATGAAGTGGAAATAAATCCCACACATCATTTTTCATGATGCTATCATATTCTTCTTGCATAGCTTCAATCCACTGTCTAGAATTTAAAGCCTCATCAAATGTGTTGGGCTCATAATCAATCAAATTACTCATCAATGCAACAAAATTAGCTTCATACCTTCTATTTGGAACTCTGGATCATGAAGATCTCCTGAGAGGACACACTTTTGGGTTGTTTTCATCTTTCAAGCCTTCTGCCATTCTCTTTATCCACATAGGAAACTCCCTGGCTACTACTTGATGTTCCTCGTGATCTCTTGTCACTTCATTTGATTGATCCTACTTTATGTCATCGGTTATGACACCTTTAATTTCCTTTTCATCTACTTTATAATTGTATTTTAGCACATCTGGATGCAATTCCATACCAAGAGTGTTAGATGTCATTTTATAACCAAATTCATAAAAAATAACATTCCTACAAAACATGGGTCTCCTTTCACTAGGAATAAAACTTCTATATCCCTTATGTTCATCACCATACCCAACAAATACACCTCTTTTGCTGGTAGGTTCAAGTTTTGTTCGCATATTAGAAGGTATATAAGAATATGTTGGTGAACCAAACACTCTGAAATAATCAATATAAATATTTACTCCTAAAAATGTCTCCTTAGGTGTAACTTCCCTCAATGACTTATGATGACACCTGTTTAATGTGTGCACAACATTAAGACACTTTTTCCCAAAGGAACCATGGCATACCAAACTACTCTAACATGCACTGTGCAATTTCAACAATGCTCTTGTTTTTCCTTTCTACTAGTCCATTCTGTTGAGGAGTATAGGGAATACAATACTCCCTCTTGATCCCATACCTCTTACAAAAAGAAATAATCTCATGATAATTTTACTCTCCACCATTATCACTCCTTAATATCTTGATGCTATGACATGTTTGGCTTTCTACAAAGGATTTAAATTCACAAAATTTATTAAATACCTCACTTTTGTGTTTCATGAAATAAATCCAACTATTTCTAGTAGCATCATCTATAAAGGTAACAAAGTACAAGTAGCCAAAAATAGGAGTACTCATCAGTCCACACACATCAGAGTGAATAAGGTACAATGGTTTCCTCACAATTGTTTCATTATTTGTGAAGAAGGAATCTCTATGATGCTTTCCAATGGCATAACCATCATATACACCTCCTCTAGTTACATTAAATTGTGGCATACCTCTTACCATCTTTTGGACTTTCTTGAGGTTCTCTAGGTTCAGATGGCCAAATCTCTTGTGCCATAGCTCTACTAGTGATCCATCGTCATGCATCAATGATTTATGATCAACAATACTTGCAATTAATCTGTATAGACCACCAACTTTGAGTTCAATGAAAATCACCTTATTATCCTAGGTTAATGACTATACAACTTCTTTTTCAAAACTTAACATTCATATCTTGGCCAATAGAAACACTTATTGAAAATATTTTTTTTTTAAGACCAGGAACATACAAAACATTCTTAATCAGTGAAATACCTCTGCTTAGCATTCGAATAGGAATTGTGCTTATTTCTTTTACTTCATAGGCTTGATATTCACCCAAGAACACTGATTGTCTTGATCTGTCTTTAAGAGTTGCAAATAGCTCCTCATGAGGTGTCATATGCCTACTTGCACCTATTGGATATATTACACACTCACCTAGTATTTATTTTCCTAAGATTGATAGTCTAATGTTGAGAACACTTCCTTAGATGAGAATATTCTCTCTAGAGAATATTCCCCTGCAAAATAGGGCACTTATCTTCAGTTCAGAGTCAATTACACTTAGTTACACTCAGTCAAACTAGTGGAAGTCACTCATGCATCTCAACCTTGGTTTTATCACCAACAATTGCATGTGTCTCTCTCACTTCCACACGTGTGACTTAGTTAACTGATGATTGCATGGATCAATTAACTAGGACTATGTGGAAAATTACTTCGGTTTTTATAAGTGAGTTTCTAGATATCTCTATATCACTACTATGGAGAATTTACTTAGCCATGTAGAGCATATCATGTGTAATTAATCATTCTCTCATTTGTGAATACAATTTTATAGATTCTTTTCTCTCATCTCTTCTCTCCTTCTCTCAATTTGCAATATTTGTATGAATTGTTGTTAGCTAGATTATCTGTGCAGGTTTCACCACAATTCTACATGGTATCGGAGGTCACAAGTTGCAAGGAGCACAAGTATCTTATTTGCAGGTCCATAAGGGAGATACAGTCAGAAAACATGGATTATTCGCCAACATTACTTCTCATGCCTCATAACTACTTTGAGTGGAAGCTAAAAATTCAGCATCAACTTAGATGCAGAGGCTTGTACCGGATTACCATGGCTACAAAGGTTGAGACAACATCTACTATCAAGAATAACATGTATCTCAACCACTTGAATGAGGCTTAAAACCTCCTATGTGTGTCTACATCCCCCAAGCTTCTGTTTCACATTGAAGCTTGTACCACACCAAATGAGATTTGGACAAAGTTGGAGGATATATTTGGAAAATAGGACAAAATGAGAGGCCATATGCTCAAGGTCGAGCTAAATTCCTTATATCCGAGGAATTTCGACAACATCCAGGACTTATTTACAAATTTCAAGTCCCTCCTCCTTCATCTAAAGGGATGTGAAATAGACAAATACACTCAACAAAGTCAGTTAATCCTTTCTATCTTAGCAAAAGTTGGTTTGGATTATGTTGTTTTCATCTCATCATTTCATACAAACAGATTCACTTCAGGAGAAACCTGGAAAATGCTGACATTGGATCAATTTATTGAATCCCTCATGCATGAGAAAGATAAGATCATAAAAATGGGGATAATGGAGGGACCCAATGCATATGCACTTGCAATGAATGAAAGCAACAATGCATGCAATCTAAATACTAAGAAAAAAGGAAATGGAAAGACACATGCAGAGCCAAAGAAGGAAGGGTACTCCAAACCCTTCAATGTTTCCTCAGGCTCCAAAGATGGAAAAGGAAAGAAAGGGAATACCAAATGCGGTTATCATGCCGAGTTTGCATGCATGAAGAAGTAGATTTATTAGATGGCACAATTTTTTCATAAGAACAACCTCATGGATCACATTACCAAAGCTTCCAAAAATAAGTCGGAAGATCAAGCCAAACGAGGTAACTCTCATGCATTGATTTCCATTAACTCTTCTCTTGATGCATGGATCTTATATTCAAGTCCATCCCACCATATGGAAGCGACAAATAATGTTTTATATTCTATTTCTACATGCATGAGTCCTCCCATCCTCATGGGAGATGATACCCTAGTTGAGGTCATTGGGCAAGGGAGAGTAGAACTCCAACACGAAAGTTTTGAGAATGTCTTGCATGCTTAAAAAATATCCGTGAATATACTCTCCATTTATTAGATAGCGCATTCTGGTACAAAAAAAGGGTGTAATTTACACATGATTTTGTAACCATATCTGATATGCATGATAACTCCACTATTGTTGTTGGTGAGGCAAACCACCAATATCGTTTTTATACTTTCAGTAATTTCATTACTACATCTGATTCTTCTTTACTACTAATGCATGTTGATGATACTACTAGATTATGGAACAAGATATTCGACCATAAAAACTTCAAATACATGCAGTAACTATGCAAATAGGATATGGCCACCAACTTTCCCAACATACACTTTTCCAAAGAAGTTTGTCAAGGATGTGTTCTTGGAAAACATCCTCAAGAGAAGTTTGATAAAGGGAAGGCCTGGAGGGCCTCCTCTCCTTTGGAATGTTGGGTTGTTATATTATTTGCAATCAAAGTCTAGTCAAGGTGAATCGACTGACGATCGAAGGTCGAGGTGGATCGACAACAGTCAAGGTCGATATGGATCGGCATCAAGTCGAAGGTCGAGGGAGTTGACCGAGCAAAGTTGAAGTCAAATATATCGACGAAAATTCAACCAAAAAGAGGTCAAAGTGCGGGCGTGAGATGACTGAATAGAGACTGAATGAAGGCTGACTGGTAGTCGACTAGTATCTCAAATTAGAGTGAACTGTAACAAAATATAAGTATTTGTAGCCAATGATATGCATAAATCTGTAACCATTTTTGGGCACTAATCTTTAGGGTCTTTCATATTGTAAATCCTATAAAGAGGCATGTTATATGGCTGTAAAGGATAATGCTGTAATGCACTTATGTATGTTAATGCATGTGTAATTGTAGGTTGATGGACATGCATATTTAAACTGAATTGGCTATAGGGTTATTCTTGCGCAGGAAAGAGGGTATGATGTCAATTGTGTCTTAGGTGTGGACCAAGGTTAGACATGTAACCTTTTATTCATATAGAATAAGCCAAAAAGAGAGCATAACACTCAAAGGAATACCAGTTATTTCCAGTTAAGGGTCCCAGGGTAAAATCATGGTGTACTGTATGATTTCTTGTTTCATTTACGTTCTTTATTAAATTCTTCTTCTCTTCTGCTAGGATTAGTGTGGAAGTGTCTTTCATTTCCTGCTATGTGGTATCATAGCTTAGGTTTTCCCTTGCAACTAAGTTATCAGGGATTTTCTCTCCTTTGGTGAGTATATCAGATCTTGACTTTCCAATCTTGAATCTAAGAACTAAACCCTAGGTATAGTAAGAGTCATAATTCATAAATTGTGTTAAAGATCGTGGTAAAGAATGACGAGCAGTTCCAGAATAGAGATAAAAAAATTCAATAGCTAGAATTTTGAGCTTTGGAAGCTTAAAATGGAAGATATTCTTGTAGATCGAGAACAATGGACAACGATCTGTCCATGTCCCCATCTGACAGGCATGTCGATGGAAGAACGGGAGAAACAAATTAGAAGATCAAGAAGTACATTTCATCTTTGTCTTGTAGATTTGGTGTTGCTGAATGTCTCATGTAAAGATTCAACCAAGAAACTATGGGACAAGATGGGAAGCTTATACCAGTTGAAACCTTTGGTAAATAAGTTGTTTCTTAGAAATAAACTGTATCTTCTGAGGATCAGTGATGGAAATTTGGTGACTGAGCATTTATATGTGTTTAATACCGTGTTAATCCAATTATCATCTATGGATATTAAGATCACCGATGAGGAAAAATGTATCAACCTATTATGTTTTTTGCCAGACTCCTAGGATAGCTTAGTCGTGGCTATTGGGAGTAATACAAATACACTAGCGCTAGAGGACGTGGTTTCTTCTCTGTTGTCTGAAGAAATGAGAAGGAAGAACATGGAAGAATCAACCAAATATTCTCTAGTAGTGAGAGGTCGACCAATAGACTGATATAAAGGCAGATTCTATGGTAGAAATTTCAAGTTGAAGGGTAGATATAAATCCCTGGTTCAGTCGACATGAAGATGGAAATGCGGTAAAACTGGGAAATTATTAAAAGGAATGTAAGTCAAAGGCAACACAAGTCAGTGCTGGATCCGACAAGAAGCAATAGACTGAGAGAAAGACAAACTCAAACTAGGGACACGATGTGTATCTGGCGTCGACCAATACACAGTTGGATCAATATGTTTGGTTGATCAACTCAGGATAATCCTATCATATGACACCACATAAATAATGGTTTTGTGAATATGAATGATATGATGAGGGTGATGCATTCTTGGGGGACGACTCGACAACCAGAATTGTTGGATGGTAAAGATTCTGAATGACACTGTAGGATGGGAGGAAAAGAACCCTTCCAGGTGTGCTACACATTTCAAGTTTGGAAATAAACTTGATATCTTTCAGGAAGATGAGTGATGTAGGATTGCATACTCTGTTTCAGAAGGATTCATGCAAGATGGTCAGAGGTCTGATGGTATTAATGAAAGGAGTTGGGATTGGTACCCTATACAAGATGTTAGAGAATATAGACTCGACTGGATGAAAAAACATCATTGCTCCTGAAATCGACTCGACTGGAACTTGAATCAACTCACCGCTGACATAACGCGACTCGAATTGAGCTAAGTCGGTTCAAATCGACTTGACAAGACATGATGAAATTGACCCGATTAGGTTATGGCATGAGAGGATGGGACACATTGGAGAAAAAGGACTTCGAGCTATGCAAAACAAAGGTATGGTCAAAGGTTTTCCTGAATGTGGTTTAGAGGTTGAATTTTGTGAACATTGCATATATGGAAAACAAAGTCGGGTGAGGTTCCCATATGGAGTGACAAGGGAAAATGGGATTCTAGAACTGGTGCATAGTGATGTGTTTGGATGGATTATAGTGCATTCACTTGGTGGATCCTTGTATTATGTCTCCTTCATAGATGATTTCTACAGGAAGACATGGGTATATTTCTTGAGGAAGAAATCATAGGTTTTTGAGAGATTTAAGGAGTTTAAAGATATTTTGAAAAACCAGACATAGAAGAGGATTAAAGTGCTAAGGAATGACAATGGTGGTGAATTGTGTGGAAAGAATTTGATCAGTTCTATAAGCAGTGTGGAATATAATGCAAAAATACCACACCATATACCCCCAAAAAAATTGGAGTTGGCGAGAGAATGAATAGAACATTGATGGATAAGGCAAGGAGCATGCTTAGTGGTACTGTGCTCGCACAAGAATTATGGGCGAAGGGAGTCGACACTACAAGATATCTAGTGAATATGTCTTCTTCATCGATGCTTGTTGACATGACTCCAAATGATGTATGGTATGGTAAGAAGCCTTCAGTGGCACATCTTAAAGTATTTGGCTGTGATGCATTTGTGCACGTTCCTAAGGAAAAGAGGAGCAAGATGGACAAGAAGGCAGTCAAATGTATTTTCATTAGATATAAAGAAGGGATGAAAGGATATAAGTTCTGGGATGCTGCATCAAGGAGAAAAGTGCACAATCGAGATGTGATATTCAAATAAGTCAGAGGTAAGTA
>ML808767.1:41914-69605 GCA_009831015.1 Picea engelmannii
CTTCAGGAAAGTACATATCAGCAGCAAAACAACATTTCCAGCCAAGGAAAATACCTCACAGCACCAAATCTGTCCCACAAAAATCTGCCTCGTTTTCCGTGCCAAAATCATACTGTTGTCATGCCTCTTCTGTACCTCGTTTTCCGTGCCCACAGTCCACTGTATGGACTATTCCATACGGCCCAAAAACAGCCACCGAAAATCTGAAAATTGCCTCGAAAATCGTGCCAAAAATTGCCTCGATTTCTGTGCCAAATCCGTACGAAATCGTACGGACTATACGGATCCGTACAATACGGCCTCCCATAACAGAAAAAAAAAATCGGACAAAAATCACAAAAAAAATTTCTCGAGAATCGTGCCCACTTTCCTCGAAAAATGTGCCCTCTTTGCTGCTCACTTTCCTCTCTCAAGCTTGCTCAGAAAATCTCTCTAACTCTCCTCCCAATGTCCTCTCTCGACATTCGAATGTCTTGCACACTACCCAATGCATTCTTTTATAATCTGAAAATGACATTTTCCCCCAAAAGTGTCTTTTCACCTTCCCCAACCCTAGATCCAAAGGCCAAGATTAGATCTTGCCTTTTCCAAGATCAAGGGTCATGATTCATTCCCTCCAAAATGTCTCATTTAAAATTAAAGTGAATTTCACTTTATTACATAAGTGCTTTATGAAAATAAAGTCACTTTAAAGATAGAAGGTACACTTTAATAAAAGAACCACTTAAACAACTTTATAAAAACTATTACAAAGTTAAGTGCCTAGTAGTGTAAACATTAAGGTAACATCCGCATACAAGACAAAACATGGGGAGTACCTCCCGAGCTAAAAAGCTAACATAATCATTGTGGAATACTTATGTTTTAATCTCTAAATCTTCTAAAGTATCCTTGTGAATGTGTTGATGATGCCAATGCTTTAATCTTCTTATATCCTGCACATACATTTAAAGGTGGTTAGCTTGCTACATTGTACCATTGTATCTTAGCATTCTTATTTGTAAGTACTTGTATCTAGTATTCATTGGATTAATTATTCTTTTGTAAGTAACTTGTAATTTTGTTGTAACGAAACACCCTAACATCTAGTTGACCCCTTGCCCAACCTTAGGCACTAGTCTTAGTTGACCTAGGGAAAGGCTTGCTTGACATGCTAACCTTTGCATCTTGCATTGTTGCCTTAGCATCATAGGATAGACTCCCTCTAACCTTAAGAAATTAAAACCAAATCCTTGAACTTAACGCTAAATCTTATCTAGTAACTAGGGTCTACCCCCCTTGGCTTCCGTAGGAGTGAGCCTAGACGGAAGAGGTTCCGGTCAAAGTGACAGTGTGGGCTGTGAACCTAGGCATTGTGCCTCCAAGGACACACTAAGTGAGCCGGACTTAGCTCACGTTTGCAAGTGTGTATAAGGACGACAACAGGAGCAACCCCCATTTCACTCAGCATTATATCATAAGGCACTGAACTTTTAATTGTAAACTTGTTTGTAATCAAGCGTTTTTGAATCTTCTCAATTTGCTTCCATTGTAAATCAGATGTACTGCTAGCCCACACTTCACAACCATAGAGTACCACCGGGATCACTAAAAGCCCAAAGAGAGTTTGCGTAGTCTTCCAATCACATAGCTCTGCCTCTCTGCACCTATTTTGGAAAGCATAGAACGCTTTCCAACCTCCCAAAGTTCTTTTCTTTCTACAACCTTCCCAACTTAGATTTTTGTTGAAGTCAATTCCGAGGTATTTGTAATCTGCCACTTCTTCAAGAGTGTTGCCTTCAAAGTAGAACTTATGTTGATTATGTTTTCTTTTGCTAGAGAAAACTACCACTTTCGTCTTGCTAGTGTTGACTTGCATCCCCACTGTTCTACAAAAGTGCTCAAGGGAAATTAAGTGTTCTTGCAACCCAAGAGCAGATTTAGCAATCAAAATAAGGTCATYTGCATACAAAAGAAGCCTTATCACAAACTCACCCAAAAGAGCACCATCATCGTCCTGTAAGTTTAACCACTCTTCAAATTTTTCTATATATAAACCAAAAAGGGTAGGGGACAATGGGCACCCTTGCTTGACCCCAATATCACTCCTAAAACTTTTGGAGATACCAGCGGACGTTCTGATTTTGACTTTAACCTCCTCATATAACCTATGGACGGCTGCTATAAGATGCATAGGAACCCTAAGTTCCTCCATTCTATGCCAAAGCTTATCTCTAGGGACCGTGTCAAAAGCTTTTTTTAAATCGACAAAGCAACAAAAGGATTCCTCTCTTTTTTTCCCACACTTTTTCAATGATGTGCCTTAGAGTTATATCGTGATCAATTGTTGAGTGATTAGGTCTAAAACCTGCTTTCCCTTTAGCACGCTTATCTCCTCCTTTCGCCCACTTGCTAATTCTATTTTCTAGCATACTTCCAAATAACTTTGCAAACAAGGGGTTTATTTTTATGGTCCTATAGTTGGAGGGATTGTTGACATCACCACTCTTGAAAAGCAGTATTGCTAAGCTCATTGTCCAATCTATAGGGAATCCCTGTTGAATGACGTTGTTGAAAATTTTCATAATGTGAGGTGCAAGAGTTTTTGAACCCCACTTTAGATATTCTACTTGGAGTTCAACTAAATCTTTTATTTTTCCAACACCCAACTTTTTGATACCCACCTCAATCTCTTTCACGGCGAAGAGCTTAGTAGTAGTGTTGACCAAGGGAGGGGGGTTAACCTTGGGATCTTGCTCATAAAGTTGCTTTGCATACTCGAACCATTGATAAGATGTGATATTATTTTCAATTTGTTTCTTTCTCGTTTGAAGTTCCTTCCAAAATAACTTGGGGTTATTTTTACCCAAGAAGATTAGTTCCTCCCTCTTTGAGATCATGAAATCAACTTTTTTCTTTCTTACAATTTGCTTGTAGAATTTTATGCTTATTTCTTTCTGGCTTGATCCTTTCAAAGTTTTATTTGTTGTTTTGCATTCCTCATCAAACCAAGCATTAACCAGAAAGCAGATTGTTTCATATTTCCTATTTTTTTCTCTTTTGCATTCTGTGAGAGCGCTTTGAATTAAATTTTGTAGCTCATGACTATGGAGGCCCTGGGACGGAATTTTCTCCTTGTTAAACAGCCTCTCTAGCGCTATCTTGAAGGCATTACAGTTTTTTTGAGTCAAAAGAATTATGCCCTTTGAAGGAGGTTGTTGAATGCACTGATTTTTTATCCCATGTTGTTGCTATTCATCCCAAGTGAAACTTAAATAGTTCGATCTATGATCAGATTTCAACTCCCATAGTTGTTCACCAATAAAAACTTCCTCCATTTTCTCGCACAAGCCATGCGAGCAAATTGCATAGTCTACCACACTTGCACCATTGTAGGTATTGCAGGGGAAATTGCCAGAATTTGCCCATCTAGCCAACCCATTACAAATGACTAAGTCAAATGCCCCACATAGAGTAAGCAGTTGCTCCCCAAAAAGGTTGCAACTTTTGTTGTCCTCTGAAACTCTTGTCCAATGATGATTTCTTTCTTCTATAAGAAAAATGGGATTGCAGTGTTCCTTACAGCGAAGAATACTAACTTGTTCACTTGTTGTCCTGGCATTGAAATCACCCACTATAAGGACTTCACTTAGTTGAGAGTATGTTGCAATATTGTTTTTTAAGGCTACAAAGGGGTCTTTGTGGTCAAGCCCCCTTCTTTTGTAAGTTTTTGAACCTTGTGGAGCAAAATAACATGTTGCAATTATGATGATGTTTCCATTTTCTGATATTTTAAACCAAATGAATTGTTTATTTGAGTCTTCTCTTTCTAACCGAATGAGACGACCCTTTTTTTTCCTCACTAAGACCATGATACCCTCGTGTCTTTTACCATTCTTAGTTGCCTTGTTCCACACTGCCATCTTCACATACCCTTTAAACAGAGGTGTCTTGCACCCTTCATGCTCATGTGTTTCCAAGAGAGAAATCATGTCTCTATCTTCCGCGATAGGTCCTAACCTAGGTCCCCGCCTCCAAGGATAACCTTTGCAGTTCCAACAAACTAGTCTTAAGGAAACCTGTGTATAACCTGATTGCTATTTTTTGTGGCCTACAAGACTCAAAGTTGAGTCTTCACCCCTATTTGCCCAAACTGGTCTTATTGCATAGTTTCCTGCTAATGAATTTGTTGTCGCTTCTTGGCTACCACCTTGTTGTCCTGTTTTAGAATGAGGACCAAAAAAGGCAATAACAGATTTTCCTTTGAACAACCATGCCCTTTTTCCCTCATCCCTTGCTGCCCTAAACTTTAACATCTCTTCCCTTCTTTCCTCTTGTTGTCTAATAGTTAAATCTTCGTCTAGAAAAAAGCAAGAGCCCCTCAAGAGTTGCTTCTTGCCTAGAAGAATTTGCTTGTCACATGTGCTTGACATGATGACTTTTATGGGCCTAGCTCTCTCATTACTAGGCTTACCCACCCTCCATGCTTGGGAAATTCGACCTTGCCAAAGTAGCTTGTCCTTCAAAAATTCACTTGCAAGATCGAGAGTACATTCATTTTTTCCATACTCTCTCACACCTTTGATAATTATGTTTGCTGCTCTGACGTGTCTTTCTTTGATTTCTCTATCTTGCATGCCATCCCCCTGGCTGTTTGTTTCTTTTTCCATATTAGCAGAATTGCTAATAATTTGTGCCTAAGTTTTGGAATTCTTTGTAAAATCTCTCTTCTCTTCATCCCTTGCTTTCACTCCCTGGGTGTCTTCTTGTTCAATTGTTTTCCCTTCAGCTTTGGATGTTTTAGAGGTCATCACATCTCTAATTCCCACGGCAAATTCCTCCCTGATTTGCTCGACATCCGTCATGCCTTGCCATTCAGCCTTTGCTACCAAAAGGTCTTCTTGCAACAATGTCACTTGATCTTTTAAAACTTTATTGCTTTCTGCTAAGCCCTAATTTTCTACTGTCAATAAATGGGTTTTAAGGTCTCTCTCATGCTCTTTGGCTTCCAAAACCTCCAATCTCCTCTTGACATTTAGTAACTCTTGCACATACAAGTCAAGTGACCAAATGAGACGTGTCGATATGGGATTGTACAAGGCATAATCATTGTTGCCTATAGTCCTATTGCTGCTACACCCTTGCAAAAGGTGCTTGTTTGAGAGTTTATTACGAAGGGCCAATTTTTTCCTCCTTTGTTCCCATTTTAGACGAGCAACTATACGGTTTAGAATACCCTGAAATTGTTTGGCATTGACTCAAATCCACTTCCCTGCTTTGCTTGAGGAGGCAATTTTCACTTGACCTAAGTGGTTTATTTCACTAGAGACGAGTATCTCTTGCCCATTTTTCCTGTGTGCTGAGTGTATTGCCATTGCCATAGGGAACAAGAAAAAAACACAAAATACGGAACAAGACAATACTTGTCTGTCTATTGAGGACAAAGGGCTGAGAACTGCTAAATTTCGCACTGTTCCTATCGCGGTTGTTCCCACACTGTTCCCGTCGCAACTCCTTCACTGTTCTCGCATTGTTCCCGTCGCATAGCTTGATACTTCTCCTTGCCCCTTTCCTACTATCCCAGCTTCCAACGCAATGTTCCCTACTATCGCTATCCTGACGCGCTATCCCTGTTATCACTGCTATCGATGTCCCCTACTATCGTTGTTCCCGCTGCTATCGCTGGAGTAAGTATGTCCCCCTACTTTCGTTGTCCCTTGCTAAAACTCAAGCATACTCCCTTTTGTCTCCCTCGTACGAAAAATATCCACCCTGCGAACAACTAATAACAAGTGTTGTGGCCCTCCTACAGGACTCGAACGCACATCCAAATGGCTTAATACTCTCAATTACATAAACCCTCAGCTTCCTCTTCGCACTAAAATGTGGCTTCTAAAGAGACTATCCCTTTAGAGTGGAAATTTGCGGAGAGTTTTCCGAAACCCAAATGGCTTCACCAACAAACTCAATAAAGGTGTCGGAGGTCCAACACGGAGGGGAACAAGCCCGAGGTTTTCTGTCTAACTTCGCACACTCCATTTATGCGGTTTTCCACACCAAGCAATAGGTTCTTCTGAGATTGTCCTAATTATTACTACTCCACACTAACCAGCCCCGGTTCTGTATGAACTTACTTCCAGAGATCGAGACTAAGCTCGCAAAGGAAGGACCAAGAACAATACTAGGGGGAATCGAGGGGAGAGGTTTATTTTGCAGCAAAAATAACAACTGAAAAATGCGGAAAAGTAAATGTTTTCTAATTGAACTAAGTCCACACTGACCAGCCTCTTTTCAAAGGAGTTGAGGGGACGAGTTTGTTTGCAAAAAATTGAAATGACAAGAAAATAAATGTTTCACTAATTACTAAGTCCACACTGTCCAGCCTCTTTTCAGAGGAGCTGAGAGGACTGGTTCATTTGTCCAAAAAAAGATAAAAAAAAATTGCAAAAAAAAGAAATATAATCTAACAATTAAAATTTACTTTCCAAAAAAAAGAAACTAAGCTAAAAGTGATTATTGTTGTTGTGTTTATTTTATCTTTTTCTTAGATGAAGATTAGTGGCTAAAAATAAAGAAAATGAGCTAAACAAACAACCAAAACCACAAGACACCACCCCCTAGGGGGAAACGAAAATGGGGCATTGTGTAGCCCACTCTTTTATTGCTTTGATTACAATGGTCTCTCTTTGAGAGACTTTTGGATCTTTATAGAAATGGATCAAATAAAATTAAAATCTTTTACAATGATTTAGAAAGGTACAAGGTACTTCTGGGGGTCCCGGAAGCTCTTAATCCACAAAACTTGGGCAGAGTTTCTCCTTGTTTATTCAATGACCTGCAAAAAACAGCAAGGTACTTGTGCCAAAATGCTGCAAAACAACTTTAGAAAGTGCCTGCAAAAGATGGTTAAGATTTGCACAAAAATATATACAAAAAAGTCTAAGTAAACCTACACTAAACAAAATAAAGCATAAATAAACAAAAAAGAGAGCCTTTTCTTGATGATATTACTTGTTGTCCTAAAACAGTAAATAATATCAACAAAGATGCCCAAATTTAGAATTTAAACACTTTGAAATCAAACAACCTTTAGCTTTAAAAAAAAAAATTAAAGATAGCCAAAAGATAGAAACTAGCAAGCTAGATCAACTCTATGATTAATACTTTGCAAAATGAGATCTAAACTACTTGCTTTTATCATGCAAATAAAGTGATCTATAGATTTAACTTTGAAATAAGAACTTTACTTTGCATGTATTTGAAGTAACCCAAAAGTAGATGATTTAGAAATTGAGAAAGAGAGGAAGAGAAATGCTTGAAACTCTTGAAATCTTGGGAAAAATGGAGTCTTGTTGACGGATCAAAGAGGGACTATGTCTTTCTTTAGATCTTGAAGGAAAAGGCAAGTGCAACCAAAGCCCAACCTCCTCTTGAAGTGTGAGAACCTGCAATACTTAGAGACTTATTGCCAATAAACTATTATTAGAATGGTGCTACCTACATAAGATGCTTCACAAAAGCATAAGCATTAACCAAAATGAATATGCCCTATATAACACTCAAATGCAAATAAGCAATAAGATTATCAAGCAATCTAGCTCTTCTAATCTTATCCTACTTGGAGATAGCTCCACTTGAAGTCCACTAACAAACAATTGAAACAAGAGCACAAAAGCAAATTTTACCTCACAATTAAGCACTTGACATAGATGTTCCACACATGAAATTTGACACACCAATGTAGCCTTCAAAGCCTTTTATTCCAACTCAATGAGATGATACAATAGCAATAATACAACAAGCAATTCTTCCCAAGCTCCAACTAGCAAATAAGGAGGGGTCGACCTTGCTCAAATAGGAGGGAGGGCACACTTCCCAAGGAAGTAGGGCACACATCCCAAGGGAGAAATGACAAGTGTATGCAGAGATTGGTGCCAAGTCTCCTCAAAGGTGAGATAACTCGCCTCAAGTGAAGAGAGAAAGGTTGGGAAGGCGCCACATAGCCAAGGGAAGGTGGAGACCTTCCTTGGGATCATCACCCCTTCCTCAAATGCACCACCTCTGCTAGCTTCGGCGCATCCTCTCTTGGGATCTCCACCAAGTAGAGAGATCTCCACTCATAACTCTCTTTAACTCCCTCTAAATTGTTGGTAAGTCACTCTGAAGTGAGAGAGAGAGTCAGTTAACTAAAAACATGTTTGAGACATGTTTCCACAAAAATAGCATTGCTGATTTTTGTCTTTTATTTGTCATTTATTTACCTTTTTCGAGAGAAAATCATTTTTTCTTGAGTAAAACTCGATATTTTCCCTCGAAAAGGTGGCACTTAGGTAAAGTGGGTATTTTGGATGTGAAAACAAATACCTACAAGACATATGATGCATCCTAGTACTACTTTTTTAACTTATTGACCAATTACAATTAAAATATCTCGATTTTGCGGGAAATTTTTTATTTGCATAAAACATTAAAAATTCTAAGGGGGACTTAGCGCATTTCCACAAGACTCTAGGAGGATGATTAGTATGGTAATATACATTAGACACTAGGCTTAGATGACCATGCCAAGGCCTAACCATGGGTTACATACTCCATCTTTGGAGGAATTGAGTGAAAAAACTCGAAAATTATAAATCGTTGAAAAAGCAAAATATAATTAACAAGTAAAAAAAACACTCTAGAGTAATGCACTCATGTCTAAGTCTCAGGGGGCTAAGTCTTTTACAACTTCTTCATACTAATTCATCTTATTACAATGCCCCGCAGGGGTGTGGAAATGCAGTAAAAAGTAAAAAAAAGGTGGTCAATTTGACCGACTGGACTTCTGAACTCTGGTTTTGAACATGCGAATGTTCAATCTTTGGCGGCTCAACCGCAAGTCCATCTTAGTGCAATTTGGTGGATAACAGGTACCAAATTGACCCTCCTCGATTGAATAGGTCCTGGAACCCACCGTGGCAAACTCAGCATGGAAAATTCAAATTTTTTTATTAAGAAAAAAACTAATCCCTAAACCCTACCAAAAATCTATAAAGAGACCCCCCCACCTCTATTTTCCTCACACCTCTCTCATTGAGCATATGTGAGCATTTGGAATTTTGGAGCAGCAATGAACACAAGTGATCTGTCACAGGTATGTTAACAATTAAATGATAAAATTGTCCCTATTTTTTTCTCTCATTAAATTGCAGATTTGAAAGTTGTCTTTAAAGTTGTGTATTTTCAGCCTTCTACTACTTTGAAGTATGAAGTTTGAACTTTGCATATTAAGAATTTAAGATAGGTTTTGCAATGTTGCAGATTGGAGTTTTACCATGGCCCCAAGCGTCAAAGACCTTGCATGGATCCATATTGATCTTGTTGATGAGGAGATTTATTGCAAATATTGCAAGAAATGTATAAGGGGGGGCGAGGTGGGGATTTGTAGGTTGAAAGAACACTTGGTTGGTTAAGAGACCAAGTTGCCCCATGCATGGCCCCATTAGAGGAGATTGGATAGATTAGATTGGAATTGCAAAATCAGTTCGCAAAAATTGAAGAAGACAAGGTTAAGCAAAAGGAGATACTTGTCACATGTTTTTCAGACTCTAAAGTCTAGAGACCATTTAGAGCCTCATTGATTATGTATTTTGTTGTTCATATGTATTGCACTCGGTGCCATTTTGATATATTCACCCTTAGATGGTATATGCATGAGCAGAATTTGCATATTTTGTCTCTAATGGTTTGGAATCTTTAAAATAATTTTTTTCATTAAATTTTAAATATATTATGTATTTTTTAGTAAATCGAGTCATTGAAATCAGATCCATCCGAGTCATTCTAAGTCCGAGTTGACCCTCGATCGATTCTGAGTCCAAGTCCGAGTTTTAAAACCTTGGATCATGCAACATGGGAGTTGTTTTCACTGCAACTCCCAAATCAACCTCTGCAACAGGTCTACCATCAATCACAGCCTCTTCTTTATTCTTCTCACATTCATCTTCATGCTTCATGGAAACAAACTCTGCTGCAACTTGCAATATTGCCTCAACTTTAGGGGTTACAAAACCTGTTCCACTCTCCTTCACTATTTCTTCATGCACAAACTCAATTGCATGCTCATCCTCCACCACTTTGCACTCATCCTCAAGTGCATTACCCTCTTCTGTGTAAAACATAAACATTATGCTCCTTTGTACTCTTCTTCAACAACAAATACATACACAACAAGGAGGTCTTCAAGGTCTTCTTTTCAAGTTCCCACCTTTTTTCCTCCTCCAATGCCCTTATTCTTCTTCTTACAACTCATATTTATGGCTTTATTCATTATTTTTCCTCCTACTCTTCAATTACTTTCCTTTTTGCCTGAATCCTTTCTCTTATCCACTATATTTCGTCTACTCTCGATCACTTTCCTTTCTTCACCATTTTTTACTCTGGAGTTTGTTTCAATTTAATTTGCACAAGCAGACTACACAAGTTACAACACTTACTCAGAAACGTTTTTCTTGGGTTCTTCTGCCTGCAATCCTTACTCTCAATATCGCTTCCTATAGCCAACTTGATGTCTTCAAACATTCACATGCACCATAGTGTTTTATAAAGCTCCCCAAAGCACACCAAGGATTACTTCAATGAGCATACTCTTGCTCTGCAACTGCTCTCATATTCTCCATAGAAGTACCCAGCAAGCTCAAGCAGGCTCTGATGCCAAAATGATGCAAACAGAAAACGAGGTAACAAAAATTAGACTAAACACAAGCAAGATGGTGTGTCTGTGTGTGTTTTCATAAATAGCTAGTTATTTACTGAGAAACATGGTTCTGGGAGCACGCATAAACATGTAACGCATTTGAAGAGAAGAATTACAATAAACTAATTACTCATGTAATTTTACACACGAGTTCTTAATCTTTCACAAACTCAAAACAATGGTGTTCTCGCATGGCCCTAACAACTCCTCAAACACACAAACTAACTCAACAAGCCCAACAACAAACTCATACAGCCATATATTCAATCACTACAACCAAAAGAGAGAATACCAGACATTTATCCAAGACTCAATATCCACGCACAGTCCACTTATAGAATGATCCTCTAATCAACTCAAAGACTGCAAGCATACCAATGAACCATTGTGTATACAAAGCCCAAGGGGTTAGCTCAACCGGTTGTTGCCAATGTTGTTGGGCATTTGGCTAGTTCTGTGCCAGCAGTTACCTAGTTGGAATCCCCTGGGCAGTATGTGTTACCCCCTCACATCTAGGGGTAACTAGAGGAGATTTTTCTCCTATGATCCATGTCACAAACATCAGCCCTACAGATGAGATTCATGGTTCTCCATAGACAGTTGACCAATGATGCTTCCCACATTATGCTCAACTTACTCACATTGGATGATTACAGTGCTTGCCATTACATGAGGTACCTTGTTTCATTGTTTCATATTAAGTGTTACTGCCTTATGTATTTGACATGAAAGTAGTGACCATGGGTTGAGTCGAATAATGGATAATCATGCTCTAAGTTTGTGTCTTTTGCCTTGTTTCACCTTGGTGGTCATTGTTATCGCACAAGTTGTAGGTTGGGCAAAACCCGACCCAACCACCAAATGGCGACAACTTTGAGAATACCTACCCACTGTCACCTTAGGCAGGTATTCTCGTCACTTTAGAGATGATAGAATCACCTCAAGGGGAGAATATTGGTGACCGTGGGGGGAATGAGATGAAAAGTGAAGTGATGAAAGAAGGTCCCCATATGGGTCAAGGCAGAAGATGCGGAAAGGCTTGGGAAAGTGTGGTAGCCAATGGTTTCCAAGAGATAAGAACAACTATAAAGAGTGTTGTACCTGCCCGAGACACAAGAACAAGCCGAGCATATATGTATAATGTTAGGTGGACAAGCAAGTTAAGCTTGTTATCCCTGATTGCAGCAACAGACAACAATATATATCAGCAAAGAAATAACTATTAAAGCTGCCAAACAATTGCTAAAAGTGCACCGAAAGATGCTAGAGATAAGTTAGATAAACACTAGTGATATTCAATTATGAGAGCACAAGACTTCAACAATGAAATAAGGCTGTAATAAAAGATGTTTGCAGAGATATTTTGCAGTCTTATGGCTGTAGCAAACTAGTTGTTACAGCAGTAAATCCAACCACCAAAACTCACAAAGAATCCACCCAAAAGTTGCGCTAGACCAAGTAGATAAGTGTGGCAAACTCTTGGCAAATTCTAACGGTTGAAAAGCAAGTTATGAAAGAAAAATTGTTAGGGTTTCTGCAGCCCTAATGGTTGTAGATGAAGTTTTATAACAGCAGCAAGAAATACTTAGTGAAAGATGACACCCTAGTGGCTCAATCAAACTTATAGAGCAAAGAATTGATTCCAACTTAGACAACCTTCAAATCATAAAATTTCACGTTAACCAATGATATTTTATTTCTCCAATGCAGTTATACTAGTGCCTTTAGCTATTGGGTTATGGAGTCAAGTAAATAAAGAGCTAAACAATGCTATCTCCTTGGGGGTGTAAACCCTCTTACTCCCCAAGGCAAGCAAATGCTAAGCTATGAGATACTAGGAAGGTGTAAACCCTTTTATTTCTCCTAGTAAAACCTTGTGCAACAAATAACTTCTAGACAAAAATGATAGATAATGGTGCAGTTGTAAATCCTTATACTCCCCAAGAAATCTAGCAAATCAAACTTGTGACTAAGCAATGAAGCATCAACAAGATAAATCCTTACCTAGTTCAAGAAATGACAAGATAAACCTCCTCTTACCAAAACAAATCCACCACACATGCCAAAGAAGAACTCCAAGAAGGTAGCGCACTACTTCTTCCACCAATAGCATAAAGAAACCAAAACAAAAAGCACAAGAGAGAGAAGGTTGCCCAAGGAGGGCATAAATTTCAGCCAAATACTTCTCACAATGGGAGAGTTATGTTATGAAATGAGATTCACATGATCTCTATTTATACAAAATGTTTAAAACATAGTTTCTCCACTTAGTTAGGGTAAAACATAAGATAAGGGGTCAACAACCCTTATCTTACCCCTTAAACCAAACAATAATATTTAATTTTCACTTTTGCACATTAGAAACCCTAAAATAAGATGATGCCACCCCTTCAAGGAGACGTTTTGGCACTGGGGGCAAGTCGTTGGAGTTGGGGAAGCATGGCTAGGCCTCCAAAGGCCACATGTCACTCATCCAAGCCTCTTCTTCATGGTCCAAAGCCATCTTCCTTCAAAACGTACCATGTGTTAATGAACAATACCTCCATCACCACCAAACCCTAGCCCTAGGTGACATCAAGCCTCAAGAAGTGACGTTTTGCCCCTCCTAGGCAAATCGTTTAGCATGTGAGGGCTAGGTCATGTCTTCCGAGGTGTCTTCTAGGCCTCCAAAGGAAAGTCATCATGATTTGGCATGTGGGTCCTCGACATCCAACCTATGGGCTTCAAGCCCCATGGAAGCCCAAGGTAGGCTTGTTCCTCCAAAACTGTCCACCAAGCAAAGTCCTGCAAAACAAATAGGCATGCCCTCCAAGGATCTCAAGTCAAAATATCATGGCAAGTGAAAACCACATCTAATAAACAAGGCACCTAAACATGTGCATCAAAACTACCTCATCAAATTAAACAAATGCTCCAAGACCCTATACAATTGACCAAGTTTAGTTATGGGAGGGGTGTCATGAAAGTCCTATTAGGTAGACCAAAACCCTCAAGTAGGGGATGCTCCAAGGATGCCCCTTTAAGGTCATGTAGTGGATGATGAGGTGGATAGGGGTTTAGACTTCATAGGTCAATGAGTTTCATGACATACAAGGGCTCGTATTATCTCATTTATGGGAGCCTTTGTAGGGGGTATGTTGCACCTTCTTATTCAATGCAACCTTTTCCAAGCCCATTTATTGTCATTTATTAATTCATTAATGATCCAAACACGTGTGCACTCCAATAGTGAATCGATTAGCTTGGGGGAAGTAACATAGTGTCACTTGAACAAAAAGGTCCACAAAGTGCCATAGGGGTAACCATGTAAAGCATTGTAACACACTTGTGTTAGTCTTGTATTCAAGCGGGATATTTATCATGTGTTTGATATTGTGCAGGTCTTTAATTCTTTTAAGAGAAGCAGCTCATCGTTCTCAAGACCTGTCTGGGCGAGCATCTAGAAGGTTTATTTAGGCTCTTATCTTTTGCTAGCAACCATCCCCTTGGACTTTCAACCCCTTCTTCCCATGAAATGAGGTACATGCCCTTCTTGGGTCACTAAATTCAAGGGGCCTAGAAGAGGGCAAATATGGTGGGAATGCGGTGAGCGGAAAGTGGTAAGTAGGGTTGGGAATGGTACGATGACCCCTCAAGGGATCCCTAGTTGCAACTCTTCCCCAAAAGTTGGCCACTTACTAGGAAATCTATGACACTCACCAAGGTGAAATAGGGTCAAAATCATAATGTCCAAGCAGGCGTTCTATAATCAAAAGCAGCCTAAATACAACATGTTTAAATGCCTCAAATATTAGGGTGATTACCTGCCACAATACCTTACTTGTACAACATGGAGCAAGACCCATGTGCCTTCCAGAAGCTAGCTGGTGTGGTGGATGCACTGACGATGGATCCAAACTGTGGTGATAGAGCGGGCTTCCATATGTGCAAGTGGACACTGCTAGTCATGCAGTCTCTCGGCACTCCATATCTGCAACTTGAGGGCCTCGAGACATCATCTCCTTAGTTATCCCACAAAATGGAGATAACAATCATCATCATCTTCTAGATAAGTGTTGTCACTCTTGGGCAAAGTTGTACGGGGGCTTTGAGAGGACTAATGGATCCATATCCCAATCCATACATAACATTCTCCATCTTCCCCTCTTTTTGTTGTCCCCACTTTTGAGTTAGTGATCATATGTCACACATATATGTTCATGCTTCATAATCCCATGAGAAGAAGAAGCTTGAATGCTCGAGGTTGATGCAAGATAATAATAAAAAAAGGAAATGTGCAAGATGCTAAAATCAAAATGCAAAGCAAAATGAAAAGAAAAGAAATGGCGAAGAACCAAAAGAACTAAAGCATGAGTAATGAACCCTTGCTGTGAAGCCATCACCCCAAGTCCTATGCAATGAATGCATATCTAAAAAGGACTAAATGAAGTAAAACAAAATTCAAAAGCCAGAAAAGGTTGAATGAATAAAGAAAAAGGCAAAAGGTGGTTTGGAAAGACATGGTGCCGAGGAAAGGGAGACTCAATGCATAAGCGCTCCCTCATTCAAAAGGTGTTCATGTGGATGAATATCTTACATAACCTCACATGACTATGCAATGCCACTCATGAAGTTAACCCCAAACCATACTATCTATCATTGCACATGCTCCTTGATGCGTTTCTTGGGAAATACTTCTTTTCTTGGGTACAGACACATGTAATAGGGGCTAGTGATGACCCTTCCATACCTAAACTTGGCAAATTGTATGAATTCTATGAGTTATTGTGAAGTTTGAAGATGATGCTTAACGTGATCTACCTAATGGCATTTACATTTGACATTACTCAATTTTTATGTTGCATTGGACTTGTGTACATGCCCCCAGATTGATGGCTACATTTGGTCACTTGAGTCCCTCTTTGGACGATGTACTTTGCATATATGAGCCTTGGTACTCTAGAGGACTTTGACGAGGCCCCTGCACACTTGATGGAGGTCGTCCCACTTATTATGGAGGTCGTTGGGCTTCTTTGAGGACGTTACACTTTGTAGAGACGACCTAGCACCTTTTGGGGAGGACGTGGCACCTCTTTGAGGGAATGTTGCACCTTTTGTAGATGACTATACACTTGGAGGATGAAAC
The DNA here is from genome assembly GCA_009831015.1 of Picea engelmannii. Classification (NCBI taxonomy): domain Eukaryota; kingdom Viridiplantae; phylum Streptophyta; class Pinopsida; order Pinales; family Pinaceae; genus Picea; species Picea engelmannii. Next base: position 57,754 of record ML808767.1, read on the forward strand.
GTTGCACCCTTTGGAGGAACGTTTCACTTTGGATCCCCTACACATGCCTCTTCACACTATTTGAGTGAGTTGTTGTAATGTTCTGGCTAATTTTTTTTTTAATTTTTCTTACTCTACTGCATAGTCAATGTGTCAAATGGTTGCTGCTGTAATGGTCTATGGGTGCTGTTTATACATAGATTCTTCCACAACAATTTTGGATCCCCTGTGAAGAGTTTTTTTTTTGACATATAAAATTGACAACAACAACTATAACAACAATGATTCAATTACACAGTAATGTATACAGAAATAAATATGATTGCTCTATTTATCTTGATTCTGGACTGATATATAAGTAAGACACTCATAATCTTATACCCAAATGTACAACAGCAAATAAAGTAATATTTCTGACCTGTTCAATTAATATGTGCTGCCTGTAGATATACGAATACACAGCAGTAATGGAAAGATGAACAGATCTGGTTATAGTCTGCTACAGCAATGAGATGGAAGAAGAACAGTAGTCTGGGAGCAATATATTCGACCTCAACTGATAACAAGTCAATCCACAAGGTCAACCCAACCTCCAGAAGCTAACTCGGACTCTATAGTGAAGAAAGATGGGCCAGATGAGAGATAACTCGACCCACCAAGTGAATGATGCGCCCAGCAGTGAGGAATCACTGTTTTTAACTCCAAAATCAGTCCCAAGAACCCAGAATTCGTCCTGAGTAGAGCTGGGATGTCTCTGCTATAAATATGGGGTCTCCCCACAATGAAAAATCGGCCCACAGGGAGGAAACTTGTCCCTCAGCCAAAAAACAACTTGATCCACCCAGAAATAGCTTGCCATCCACTGAAATATGCGCCCCCACTGCAGTAGAAGATGCCCCAATCAGAGGAACTCGACCCCAATGAATAAAACGGCCTCTACAGTTCTTAACTTGCCCCCACAAGAAGGTATTTCTCCCAGCAACAGAAGCTTGACCTCCTAAGAAACAAACTCGACCCACAAGGAGAAAACTAGCCACCAAAAGATGGAAACTCAGCTGCAAGGAGTTCCCAGCCACTATCAATAAATCTCAGCAACAAGAAAACGAAATCTACCACAATGAAGCGCAATAGGAAGATCTGGATGATCTCCTCTGTCTCAATGATCAGCTAGGGTGGATTTGTTGCACCACCGAAACCAATCTCAGATAATCCTCCTAGGGTTTCCGTCCCAAGAGTTCCACAATGAGCTCTCTCATTAAGAAATTAGAAAAAGTACCAATGCAAGAATGCGGGAGGACACCCCTTTTTTCCCTTTTTATTCATTAGCCGACTCTTTTGCAACCTTTTTACCCTTTAATCAATTTAAGTGACGTGTCATATTCCTCTATAGTCACTTAGGTGCTTTTTCCCTTTTTTCTTAATGTCACATTTAATTTAATTAATTCCTGCTCCTGTGTCATTTAAAAAAATTATTTAATCCCCTTTCTTTATTTCCCTGACTATGGCCTACGGCAATTAATTAGGCCATTACATCAATTTTTTCTAGAGGACTCATTTGGAAAGGGACATTACAGTTGTCCACTCTTGGGAGACCATATGTGTTGGAGATTTGCAACTTCGGGTAGTCATTTTCCACAAGAAAGTACAAGAAGACCCATCTACACCATTACAGAAGCCCCGGGAAGAAGTTGGAGACCTAGGAAGAGAAGTCGGCCCCACGAGAAAAAAATAAAGAAGTTGAAGACCCAGAAATAAGAAGTCGGCCCCAGACGAGCGCCCAGATTATTATAAATACAGGACTGGCTCATTTCATTTGGACAGTCAAACAACTTCTGCAATGCGCACAAGGCAGTTGCAAACTTGCAGCTGCATTTTTTGGTAATTTCGTTATTTTTGGGTTTCTAGTTATCTTGGAGAGTGCACCACACTTGGAGAAGCTCTTGCTTGGTTATTCTTGGTCATTTGATTGAGGCGCTAGGTCTTGGTGATGCTAGCCTTGGGGAGGATCTTCTCCGTATGGTATTTTGGCTATTGATGGTGATGTACTGGTAATATCTTGGACTGAATTCTGTTGAGTTTTGGTCTACCTCGGGAAGTGGTTCCCTTGTGGTTTTGAGCTTCTAACCACAAGATGGAGATGTCGGTACCCTTGTACCTTGTACTTTATGTCTAATTTCACTTTAACTTGGGAGATTTAAGTCAAAACTGAAGTTTGGTCATTTTAGCCTAAAGTGACTATTAATTCACTTTGTGGGTGAATTAGGAGACATAAAGTGAACTTAGGGAACTTAACCCAAAGTGGTTTTTGAGTTGAGATTATTGTGGGATGATCTCAACCATTGATTAGGGATGTCTTGGGATGATCCTAGCCATCACCATTTAGGTTTCCTTATGGATTGCTCAAAGAGGACGCAAGGGGCCTATTGACCACCTATTTCAACTAGGGGGTCAACTCCATATACCATGAAGATATGCACCATATGGTGCTATCAAGTCAGAGACTTATTGGTTCTACAAGGCATTTTTGGCCTTCAACACTTCTTTTTGTAATGGAATTTTCGCTCCCCTACGTGGGATTATAATGTAATGGGTCTGCATGGATCATAGTTAGGTCAGTTTCCTTAGGACTTCATCATTAGAGGAGTCCCTTTCACCTAGTGTTTTTTTCCTCGGGTTATTAATTTGGCTTAACCAGCCTTATTAATTTCCCTTGAGATTTTCACTCCGACAAATAATTCCTCCAAAGTGGTGAAAGGCATTCTAATGGTCTACCCCTTTGGTAGCTAGTGTCTAGGAATATTGTAAATGACCATGCAAGACATCTCTTAAAGTTTTGCGGAATTCCGTCGAGTCTAGATAGATTTTTTTAACTTTTTAAAATTGCCTAAGTATTGGTAATTTTAATTAATTTTTTATAAAAAAAAATGTAAAAACTAGGTCCTTGGGCTTTTGATAGGAGTATTTGTGCTCAAAAGAAATGGAATGAGACCCCCTACACCCTTGGACCAAGTTTCAACTCAATTGGACAAGTTTTGCTAGGTGTTTGTCCATGAGGAATCTTAGTCAATCCAAAACAACAATTTAATTGTTAGTCTTGACATAGTCAAAATGTCAATTTTTGTAAAATTGAGTAAAATGGTTAGAGAAAAAGTGGGAGATGACGCCTAAACCTTAGACAAAGCCATCATAAGCCTTTTCTCACCCTCACAACCCCCTTTTCCCTAGCCACCACCTCATAATGTTGTTCCCCCTAGGGAAGTTGCACCCCCCTCCTTGAGAAAAATAAATTAAAGTGGGCCCTCTCTCCCCTAGTGCGCCTCCCTAGAGTCTCCACCTCACACATTTGACTTGGAAAATGCTTGCCAACTCATGCCCACTCACTATACCAAAACCCTAACCCTAAAAGTGCACCCCTTTTCTTGAGATCATCACTCTAACTCATGAGGTCACACTTGGAAGAGATCCAAGAGGGGTAGCTCTAGCTCTCCAAGTATAAATGAAACTCCTCTCAACCTTATTTCTCACCAATTCTTTTGCTACTGTTATTATGCCCAAATTTCTCCTCTCATCTTCCATCTCTCCCATTTTTCTTCTCTCTCTCATTTTTACTCTAGTTTTTGGACAGAAGCTTGTTGCAAGTATTTGCAGCAACCTCTTACTATCAATAAAGGAAATCTTTGGAGGACTTGTGGTGTTAAGAGTATTATTGGTGCCATACTTTTCATGACGTGATCTTGTTCATTTGATTTCTTTCTTCTTATGCATACTTTGAGATCTATGGTAGGAAAATTTAGCAAAGTATTTTGCTAGTGTATGTTTATGATAGTATTGTCATAGATCTAGTGAGCTTCTAATTTGTTATTTCAAAGTATTTTGATGTGATATCTAGATCTACTCACTTCCTATTGTTTCTTGTAGCTTAGTATTGAAGTTTGGCAAGACTATGTAGGGTTTTAAGAGAAGATTTCAGATCTGGAAATCTTCATTTTTGACCCACATTCACCCTCTAAAAATTTATGCATTTCATTTCTGTTCATTTCCATTAATTTTTTGAGTATTCTAACACATAGAATAAGTCACATTAATATTTATATCTTGTTGATTTTTTCTGCAGAAAATTTCTGTTGTAATTAATAGAACTTTTTTGGGTTTTTGTCACTTTTTGCAGCATTTCTAGCAAGCTTTTGCTTTCTGGTTTTTTGCAGGTTAATGACCAAAGAGGTGTCCAAGAGGCCATTTGGGGCCACACAAAACTAAATAACAGCCTCCCAAAGTTGGGTAACAAAATACCCTATCTTCTCCTCCTTTCTATACATTGTAAGCAAGCCCAAGGAAGTCCCAAGGGCTTGCCTTCTCCATTGTAATTAATTTTCTGCAATTTTCTTTACCTGCACATTCAAATTTCTTTACAAGTTAGTGCAAGTTAGTTGCTTTGTATAATTTGTAGCTATTGTATCATTGTTGTATCTCTTTGTTCACACTTTAACTTTGTAAATAGTTGTTCTTTCATTATTTTGTATCTAGTCTTAATTGTTAAATCTTGTATCTAGTATTCTTTTGTAAATTTGGTTGTGATCATTGTAAAATCTAAACTCCCTTAAACTTAGTTGACCCCTTGCCCAATCTTAGGCACTAGTCTTAGTTGCCTTAGGGAAAGGACTTATTTTGCATCTCTAATCTTGCACTTTGCATTGTTGCTTTTGCATATAGGCTAGATCCCCCAAACCTTTAATCAACTAAAATCAACTCCTAGAATTAACTTTTAATTTCACATAGTAACTAGGGTTTACCCCCCCCTTGGCTTCCCTAGGAGTAAGCCTAGACGGAAGAGGTTCAAGTCGAGGTGACAGTGGGCTTTGAACCTAGGCATTGTGCCTCCAAGGACACACTAAGTGGGTTGGACTTAGCCCACGTTTGCAAGTGTGTATAAGGACGGCAACATCTTTGGCATCGTTGCCAGGGATAAGTCTTTTATCCTTGGTCTAAACAACATACTAATACTCAATCAATTGTTAATACTCCTACTAATAATCAATCAACTGTTAATACTCCTACTAATACTCCTAACGTAATCTTGAGTGTCTTTTTTAGACCTTTGAATTTTGCAGCAATCCAAGGGTCTCCTCACGCGATTCCTGAAAAAGCCATGGATAAGTTGCCATGTTTTCAAGGGAATAATGTTGTTAGTGTCCACTCTCATATTCTGAATTTTGATCTATGTGTATTGAAGTATTGTCGGGGTCATGATGAAGAGGACGTTAAGATGACATTATTTGTGTACTCTTTAGAAGGGGATGCTGCAGAGTGGTTTTCAGAGTTTGATCCTAACAAATTTAGCACCCTAGCCAAAATAGTTACAGCTTTCAAGGAAAGGTGGGGTGACCAAAAAGAGAACAGATTTCTTCTAACAACCCTTAGCTCAAGTCATATAAAAGAAAATGAGACAATGGATGAATTTAATAAGAAGTTTAACGACTTGTTCAAAAGTCTCCTTGCTACAATAAATCCTTCAGATGCTGCAATTTTGATTTATTATATGGAAGGTTTTGAGGGAGAAATGAGATATGTACTAAGGGATAAGGATCCTCAAACTCTTAGGGATGCACAAGTTATGGGTGTGAGGATTGATAAAAATACACATGATGCTAGGAAGTCTAATATTCCTGGTTTTACTAGAGGAACTTCTTCCCAACCTTATGATGAGAAGAAAAAAAAAGTTGAGAATCAAGTATCTTCTAATGATGGCATTAAGGAACTCACTCAATTGATTAAACAAATAGAGATTAATCATGCTAATCAATTGAAGGAACATGTTAGTCAAATGAATGCCATGCAAAATAGATTGATAGCCATGGAAAGGGGTCAAGCTAGTAGGCCCCAACATAGGCCAAATGATAAATGGCCTAAGAGACTTCCTCCTCAAGATCAAAGACCACCAAATCCATTTGAATCCACTAACTTGGTTGACCACCAAGCTATTCCTTATTGTAGACCTTGTGGACAGTTTCATGAGGAAGCAACTTGCCAAGTTTTTCTTCACATTTGTGATGAAATGGGACCTTATAGAGCAGAAAATGAACAAGTAAATATGTTTGGTCATGAGTATAATGTTGGCATGTATGAATGGATGGATTTGGTGGAACATAGTGAGGGGGTAAGTTGCATGAATAATGTCGTAGTGGACAAGGAAACAGAAAAGTTTGGTCCTAAGCCTACTCCACAACAAATAGTTGAAATGGCTAGATACAGAGGAATTAACTACCAAAGGAATGAAAATAGAAGTGAAGATAGAAATCAAGCAAACATTCCCAAGGTAGCCCCAACCCCTCCTAAGTCAAATGTGTATGCAAGCTCAAATTTAAATATTGACTTAGGAGGATGGCTAAGTAATGCAAAGATGTTGGTGCACGTGTCGGAAATAATGAAGATTCCTTCTCAGAGGGAGAAGCTACTCAGAGCTATAGAAAATCTTTCTCAGAATAATGTTGACATTCCACCAGCAATGGCTTATCAGGATGCACCTGTTATTTTGCAGAATATGGATAGGGGAAATGAAAAGAATAGACCTTTTTACCTATCCTTGCTCATGAATGATTTTATTCTTCACAATTGTATGCTTGATTCAAAAGTTACCTCAAATGTTATGACTAAGAAAGTAATGGAACAATTAAACGTAAGAATATCTAGACCTTATCATAACATTTGTGCTATGGATAGCAAGACAATTCAGGTGCATGGTTTGATTAAAGGATTACAAGTACACTTGGCTGCATTCCCAGACATCATGATTGAGATGGACATTGTTGTGATTGATGTACCTGATGCTTGGGGTATGTTGCTTTCAACGAAGACAGATGCAGATTTAAGTGGTAATTTGCAAATGGATTTAACTCATGCCACCATTCCAACTCCAAATGGTTCCATGTTTAGATTAAACAAGGAGTTGGAAAGGAAGTACCATGTTGAGGATCCTAGGAATCCCACAAAAAATATTGTATATCGAGAACTAGAGATGGGATGTTATGAGATAGGGTCTACTTTTCTAACATCTACCAAGATGGAACTTAAAAGTGAACCCCCAAACATTTGTAGTGTTTGGGACACCATGGATTCTTTTGATGGGCTTTTTCTTGAGGAAGATTTGGATAAAGTAGATAATGATTTCACTCCTTCAGAACTAAAATCAGAGTTGGATTTTTCAGTTGAAAATGGGTCATCAGCTCAACTATCATCAGAGGAATCAATTAGATGTCAGAAGAAGTTAGATGGAATTCTTGGGCCACATCCTCCTTATTTTTCAGAAATTGGGAAAATCAAAGATAGAATGTGTGATGAAAATCTGATGGAAACTAGTAAGGATGATAAGGTTTATGTTGATAATGTAAAGTATATCATCCCTATGAAGAGGTATGCCAAGCCTTTTAAGGAAAATTCAAGTTCAGAAACTTTTCACTTGGCACATATGAAAAATCATCAGAAAATTTTTAAGGAGGATTGTCCCAAGTGGCCTAAGGTTAGAAGTTGGGATTCACATGGGAAAAGCAGAAATCGGGATAAAGTGTATCAGTGTTCTAGCAACTCTTCTGAGCCAATGGGACGACATAAAGTCAGACATGCTAGTGAGAGGACTCCCCCTTGAAGAGTTTCTTCAACACGGCAACTTGGTGTCCAAAGGGATGTTGAAATATTGTAATTGCAAAGAGTATTTTATTTATTATTGAGTTATTATTCATTAGATCAATCCCCTTTTGTGGATTGATCATGTCAGGCATTGTAATTGACCAAATCCCCTTTTGCAGATTGGTCAAATCCTATATATTATGCAAATTGAGAAGTCGGCCCCCAGGCCATTTAAAGTGGTTTTAACCACTCAGAAGACAAGTCGGCCCTACCCAGTGAAGAGACACCTTTCCAGCACCTGCCAGTTTGTATAAATAAAGGAAGTCAGCGCCTCATTTGATCACTCACTAAGTTCACTCATCTAGTGCGCAAGTTTGAAGGAAGCTGCAGCTGCCAGTTGCTGGAAGAAGGAAGAGAGAGAGGCACATTGCTCAGTAGAGGATATTCTCTAGTGTTTGGTTTATTGTCTTGGCATTGTATTGGCTATCTATATTAAGGAAGTGATTGTGTTTCTCTCAGTGATCCTATCTATGCTATGGTTATCTAGTAAATTGAAAATAAACCTAATAATTGCTTACACCTTAACATGGTATCAGAGCTAAAAGTTGAAGAGAGCATCTTTCACTGGATAAAGAAAAACGTCATTGTTGTCGTACAAGAAAATTAGGGCTTTTTATTGAAGAGTAATTTCAACCTAATAAAACATTTAGAAAAGTGCGCCCTAGCCTAGGGAACTCTTTGGCACCTTCAGTGCACTTTTTCAGTGGATAGAACTCCCGGAAAGTGAAACCCTAGTTTTCACTGGTACCAGAAAACCAGGAGTACCAGAAAACCAAGAAACCAGAACTAGTACCAGATGTACCAGTCCATAATTTCGTTGGTCAAGTTTAAAGGGGTAAAATTTGGATTTTCATAAATCTGACTGCACTAGCTTACTCGCATCAACTCAACGCATCTAACCCCTGGATCAAAATTTCAAAATTTGAAGTTTGAAAAATTAGGGTTTCCTCATAAAACCCTAAGTTGCAATTGCAGTTGCAATTTCAGAATCAGTTGTAGTATCAATTGCAATTGCAGTTTCAAAATCAGTTGTAGTATCAATTGCAGTTGCAGTATCAGTTGCAGTTCAGTTGCAGTCACCCTTGAAGTTTCTAAGAGTTGGTAATTATTACCGTTGCTACCAAATGGTGCCACTGCCTGCAAATACTATCAGAGGTATGTATTCACATATGTTTAAACTGTTAAGCTTTAAAGGGTATTTGCAGGAGAAGGGAGCTCTTGCCATAGATCCAAAAGGATCTCAAGATCCAACACATTCAGAGGAATAATGCAACCCGGGTTTGATTATTCTTATATGCATCTATTTGATATGACATTATTTTGATCTAGGTTGCATGTTGAAGCTATGACCATCATACTAACTTTTGGTCAAAATTAAAGTCAAGGTATTAGATGGATTAAAGTTGAGATCATAGAGTTTATTCTCTAACCCAACCTTATGTAAAGATAGCATATTGTCTTAGTACAGAAGACAGGTTGAAGAAAGCACTTGTCATCTTGAGTGAAGGAGACTTGGAAGAAAAGCAACACACTCATTCTTGAGGACAAGACTCCAGGTTCCAGATTTGATTGATTAAGTTGATAAGATTCAAATTTGCACATGACAAAGTTGATAACTACCCCATTACAAGTAAACACTATAGTTGAGGTAGCAGTCTTTGAAAAGTATTATACTTGGTAGCATGTGAGCATATCGAGATAAATGCTTAATGTAAACATTTACCAGATACAACTAACATCTCCTCTAGGAGAAACTTCTTATGTTGATTCAGTTACCCTGAATAAATGTTTGATCACAACACTAGAAGAGTGTTGATCTCATTTCGTATTGTATTTCTTACTTTTGATCCTTGTTTCAGACAGGTCACAAGTGAAAGCTCTAAAGGAGCTATTGTGACAATTATTCGTGCTATTGTTTTATTTACTATTATCAAAAGAGTATTATTCTTGCTTGTCGTTTTGTTGACCTTGTTTCAGGTCACAGGTGATAACCCTGAGGAAGCTATAGTGAAGGTTGCAGAAGGCAACAGATTAGATGAGACATGAAGCAGACTATGTACATAACCATATACATTCGTGTACCAAAGAAGATGAAGAAGAAGCTAATTTTTGAGATTCAGAGTATCTCATATGGAGATTGATTGTAAGGAGCAGAAGGCTCCAAAGATGACCAAACATTAGAACTCACAGAAGACTTGGTCAAAGGATAATGAAGCCACCTTGACGAGAAGCAGAACTCGTTTGAAGTCTGACTCAACGTTTCATATTTAGACTTGGTATTCAACACCAAGTATACCCTGTAAGAGATGATGAAGTCCCTGTAGACTCAGAAGAAATCAAGAGTAAGCTTGATCTCAGAAAGGATTAGATGAAGAGACAACTTCCAGGACTGGGAGATAGATGCCATGAGAAGACTAGATCGTGGCTTCAGAAACTTCTAAGAGATATGAAATCTCCTGGGAAGATTCCCATGTTTTAGTGACAGAGAAGGAAGCCAGTCAGAAAGACTAGTATATGGATTTTTCCGTGAGACTAGAAGAGAAGTCAATTCCAAGATTGATCTAACAGATCAAGCATGTTGGAGATGTACAAAGCCTGATGTGTGTCCAGAGGATTCTCCCAGCAAGAGGGAGAAGACTATGACGAGACACTTACTCCAGTAATTGAAGAAATAGTTCCAGTATTTATAAAGACAACCAGAACAACCATGATTCATATATAGTATGAGATGCAGGGGGAGCAATCCCCATATTTAAAATTGAGTGGCAGTTGGTGCATTACAATAGTTGGGTCATGGAGACATGACTACGATAAAAGATAGAGTTAACTCCATGAAAGAAGGAGAGCTACCTTCAGTATCAGTTATTGAGCCACTCTCAGTTTCAGATGAAGTTGTTTTCGTGATAGAATAGAGGAGTTACTCACGGATTTCAGCAGCCACAGTGAGAATGAAGCAGCCATTCACAGCTTCAGAGCAGCTGCAGGTGCAAAGTCTCAATTCCAGAAGGAACAGTTGCAGAAAGAGGAAAGGACATACTCTCAGGCAGTGAGACAAATAGTGCTTTGCAGAAAGCACATAGAGCTAACACATGATTGTGCAGATTGAGTTGCAGCTGAGCAAGTGTACCAGATTGGTACAAAATGATGTAAAAATTTGATTTGAAGTTAAAGATAGAAAAACTCATGTCTACAAGATGAAGCAAGCTCCTAGAGCTTGGTATGGCAGAATTGACAGTTTCTGAAGAGCTTGGGCTTTACCAAGAGTAAAGTCGATTCTAACCTTTATCTCAAGGCTATGAATGATGAGCCAGTGATGTTACTACTATATGTAGATGATGTATTCTTGACAAGATGAAGAAAATCTCATCACAGCAGAAGAAGCTCGATGAAAGGCCTAATGCTTTATCTCTTAAGTCTTGAAGTTTGACAAAGCCCAAAGAAGATCTTCCTTAACCAAGGAAAGTATGCAGTTGAAATACTTAAGAGGTTTGATATGTTGGAGTGTAAATCCATGAACACACCCATGGAAACAAAGTTGAAGCTCTCGGTTGATACTTCATCAGAATTGGTTGATGCTACACTGTACAGACAAATCATTGGATCTGACGAACACCAGGCCAGATATATGTTTTGTTGTGAACACCTTGAGTCAGTATCTCGTAGAACCCAGATGTGTTCACCTTGATGATGCAAAACATGTGATGAGATACCTTAAGGGTACGTTGGATTTTGGTCTCTGTTATACTAGAGATCATGACTTCAGACTGAGTGGTTACACCGATTCAGATTAAGCTGGAAGTGTTTCTGATAGAAAGAGCATTTCAGAATGTTGTTTTAGTCTAAGGTCAACCATGACTTCATGGCAGAGTAGGAAGCAATACAGTATTGCTCTCAGAATGGCAGAAGCATAATACATTGTTGCATGTTCCGCCAATTGTGAAGCCATATGGCTTATGATGTTGTTGATAGATCTATTTAATCGAGAGATGGAAGCCACCATGATCCTATGTGATAACCAGTGTTGTATAAAGATGATGTGTTCCATGATAAGTCGAAGCACATAGAGATCCAGTATCACTTCACTCGTGATATGATGCAAAGAGGAGCTATAAAACTCCAATGTGTTGGCACAGATGAACAGGTTGTTGATGTGTTGACCAAGCCCCTGTCTCGTGTAAAGTTTGAGCACTTTC
>ML808767.1:180553-190880 GCA_009831015.1 Picea engelmannii
TGTGATGCAGTAACGCAGTTGTAGCCATTGATTGTCAGGGTCTTTCCGCGCCTAGATCCACATCGCATGTCAAGTGGCTTTGAAGTTGGCTATGCCCTGATACTGTGTGATTGCTTCCGGTGTTACCCTCCAAGTGTTGGCGATGATGTCTTTTATGTCGGTGAGATAGCCTTCGAATATAGTTGCATTCGCTTTCTTGTTTTTGGAGTCTGAAGCGGCTCCGAGCGATAAGTATCGCACTCCGCAGCAGGGTTTGGGTCTAGTGGCAAAAAACGAATACCTCGGCTCCTTCCATCCGATCATGGCTATCAGGATGAGTAGCCATCAATAATGAAATTTTGTCCCCAAATCCTGTGCATCCTTGCAGTCGTCTAAGAACAGATTCAACAAATAAGGGGCCCAGCTGAGTGTGGTGCCTTCGACACACTGTGCTGCAACTGCGACAACCCCGACCGGGACTTCCTCTTTGCGGCATTTCCTGAGCAGCTTGCATGCCATAATTTTTGTGGCCATTCTTGTCGTGAGGTCACTAATACAGTTGATGATGATTCAACGTGACCCCCTTTCGGTGCCATATTTCTTCTTCATTTCCTCGGCCAATGCTTTCTCTTTGGTTTTGTCCTCAAGGAACTGCGCGGGATCCTCACCCCGTGATGGCAGCCCTGTGATGTCTGCGATGAGCTCTACGTCTATGGAGACGAGCTGGTCCAACCACAAATATCCACCATGTGTAACTGCCATCAGCTGCTTGACGCAGTTGTTTGCATATTGGCCCCTCCCAAAGTGCGGTAGGTCCAAAAGGCCTAGAATCCCGTTTTTGGCCAGTCATGTTGCCCTCTGGACTGGTTGATTAATTGGTTCACCAAAGGGTCCTATACCTATAGTCTGTAGGAAGACTTTCTTGGCGAACTCTGGGAACTTGTCCGCGTCTATGACATCATGGTCTGAGTACCTCAATTTCTCTAAGTGGCCTAACAAATTTGTTGGTACACGTACTCCTTCTAGAATGCGCGGTAAGACAATTGTTACGGTGGGTTGCCTGTGCGGCGACCTAGGTATCGTCTGCTTGTCCTTTCGCTGTGGTGGCTGGCTCGAGGTTCCAGCCTCCATTGTTCACTCTTCGACATACCCCTTTGGTCGGCCAATAGCATCTTCCACTGCTCCCTCATGTGGTTGTTCTGACGTGGTTGTCTGTGATCCTTCTGGCGCGATCGTTTCTTCCTGGTTTGGAGTCGTCCCATTGACTCTCGGGGCTTCTTCAAGATTTTATGGGTGCCCTAGGTTGCCTGCATCCTCAGCCGGTTGGCCCTGTCCTTCTTCCGACATATCAATGTCCATGCTTGTTGACGTTGTCTGTTGGGTTTCTTCCACAATGAGTGTGGAGCTTCCTAGTGTTGTATCCCGCGACGGGATTTCATCCACATTGACGACTTCTGGCGGCTGAGATGGTTGTTGTTCGCTTCCCTGTGGTTACGATTGTGCTCTAGTACTACTTCGTGGTCGTCTGGTAGTCTGGCTCGGTTCTCCCTGTTTAGGTGGTGCCATGGTGGTAAAGTTGTCGTCCGCCAAGCTCAGTGGCCTCTGCAACCTTCACTCTCTGCTTCATATGCTCTATCGCTCTGCCTTTCCCGATTTCGCAATAACCTTTCCGCTTCCACGTCTTTGCTTTGTATCGACGTCGTGTGAAGCTTGTCGGAGACGTTACCACGATCGTGCTTTAATTGAACCGTTAGTTCCTTCGTACTTGCCATTGATTTCCCTTGTCGTCGCCAGTGGGCGCGATTAATGTGACGTCCCGTCATTCGATTCTGGCATTCAATTCCGATAGTCGTCGTCAATTGGCGCTTCTTTTGCCGTATCCGCTTTTCCCGCTTGTTTCCGCTTTGTAGTGATCGTTGGCCTTGTCTCCATCAGGCTAGCATTGTCGAGCGTGCAAGCTCTTTCTATTTTCGGCGCACTATGCCTTTGTTGTTACCTTTTGATGTCCTGCACTATATCTTTTTTTTTTTTTTACTGCGCGGTGACTTTCAAGTCACGAGTGGTCGACTGTCCTTGTACAACTTCAGTCGGCTCCCATTGATCATCCCTCTGAGTTTTATGCCTCCTAAATCCTTCAACTGTACAGCTCCCGCATCTGTGACAACTTTTACTTCATATGGTCCTAACCATTGCATTCTGAGTTTTCCTAGATGTTGAAGGGATTTACTGTCATACATCAACACTAAGTCTCCTTCCTTGAAAGTTTTCCTCTTGATATGTCTGTCATGCCAAGCTTTGTCCCTTGCTTTCTGAACTTCTTGGTGGAACCCTACTAGGATCCTATCTTCCTCCATGATCATCAGTTGATTCAGCCTATGTTGCACTGCACCTCGTTCTGTCTTGTTCGTGATTGCTGCTATGTGCAGACTGGGTACCAAAAATTATAATGGCACCACTGCTTCTTGTCCATATACCAATCTGAATGGTGTATGTCCTCTCAACTTCTTGCATGTGGTACTATATGCCCACAATACGGCTGGTATCTTAAGGTCCCAATCGTCCCTATTAACGTTACAGATCTTCATCAGTGCGTTTTCGAGGATCTTGTTAAAGGCTTCCACTGTTCCATTTGCTTGTGGGTGATATGGTGTACTCTTTTGATGATGAACTTCGAATTCCACAGTCATAGCCTTAATAGTACTATTAATGAAGTGAGTGCCTTGGTCACTCATCAAAATCCTTGGGCAACCAAATCTAGTGATCACTCGCTCAAACAGGAAGTGTGTTGTTGTCTCTGCGTTGCAATCTTTGACTGGTGCTGCTTCCGCCCATCTTGTCAGGTATTCTGTCGTGGTGATGATATACGTCGCTCCTGTCCTCTTTGTTGGTGGGTTAATTGGTCCCACAAAGTCTATTGCCCATTTGTCAAATACCTGCAGAGTCATATGTGGTCGCAGAGGCATTTTGTCCCTTTTATTTGGTTTACCAACCCTCTGACATAAATCGCATTTCTAACAATACTCTTTTGAGTCTCTATGAATGGTCGGCCACCATAGTCCTGCGTGCAATACCTTCTACGTGGTAGCTTTGCCTGCGTAATGTCCTCCTGCTATCCCCTCGTGGGCTTCTGCTAAGATCCTTGGCCTTTCATGTTCTAGCACACATCTTCTCAAGATGTTATTTGCGCCCATTTTGTATAAGTGTCCTGCAATCAGCTAATAATCTGCAGCCCGAACTACCAGGTTTTTCTTTTGCGCGACGCTATATTCCGGTGGCGCAGTCCCTATACTCAAGTACTGGATAATGTATGCGAAGTATTCATCAGCGATCTGGACTGAAAATAACTGTGCCTCCGGAAAATTGTCTTCTAGATTTGTAGGTTCCTCCCCATTCGTGATCTTTGACAGGTGATCAGGTCCTGCGTTCAGCTTCCCTAGTTTAACTATTACCTCAAAATCAAATTCCTGAAACAGTAGTAGCCATCTGCAAATTCTCCCCCCCCAACACTGGCTTGTTGACTAGGTATTTAAGCGTTGAATGATCTGTGAACATCTTAAAATGTTTCCCCAGTAGGTAATGTCTGAACTTCTGAAGTGCGTACACCATTGCCAGACCTTCTCTCTCTGTAGTGTTGTAAATTTGTTCCGATTCTGACAGTTTTCTGCTCACAAATGCTATAGGATGATCCAATTCTCCTGCTCCCAGCTGCACCAAAATAGGTCCAAGTGCTATGGTCGATGCATCTACATGTACGTGGAATGTCTTCTCCCAATCTAGGAATACCAGTATTGGTGTTGTTACCATCTTTTCTTTCAGCGTATCCAGACCGTGTTGACAATCTTCATCCCATTGGAACTTTGTATCTTTCCTTAGCAGCTTCTCCATTGGTGAGTTGATTTGTGTGTACCCTTTTATAAAAATTTTGTAGTATCCTGTGTGTCCCAATGTCACTCTTAGTTGATGGACTGTTTTTGGTGGTGGTAAGTTAACGATTACTACAATATTGGCAGGATCTACTAGTAAACCTTGCTTGCATACTATATGGCCCAATAGTATCCCAAAAGGTGTTCTGAAGATGCACTTCTTGATGTTTAACGATATCTGGCACTGCCTACATCTTTCTAACATCAGCCGCAAGACCTCTACATGGTCTTTCAACAGACTATAGACTGTAAAATCGTCCAAGTATACTTCTAGAAACTGGTGGATAAATTCTTTGAACGTAGCTATGACTACCCTGGAAAATATTGTGGGTGCATTCTTTAGTCCAAACGACATGACCGTGTATTGGTAGGATCTCCTTTCTGTAGCAAAAGTGGTCTTGTATCTGTCTTCCGGTGCTATCTTGATCTGATGGTATCCTGAAAATCCGTCGGTGAATGAGTAAACTTCCTGTCCTCCTACGTTCTCCAACACTTCATCCGTGAAGGGTGTAGGGAACGGGTCATGTAGGCACGCATCATTCAACTTCCTCAAGTCGACGCATATTCTTATTCCGCCTTGTTTTTTCTCCTGCACTACCATCGAGCTTATCCATTCGGATTCTTCCACAGGTTCTATGATTCCTGCCTCTAGCATCCTATCGATCTCAGCTTTGACTTTTTGCTTATATATCGGGTTTAGTCTGTATGGTCACTGTCTGATCGGTCTTGCCTCAGCTCTGAGTGGTATCTTCATTTCACCTAGCTCTCCTGCTATGCCCTTCATTTCTGTGAACGTTGTGGGGAACAGGTCATTGTACTCACGCAGTAACTCTGTTATGCTTTCCACTGTTTGTTCATCCCAGTAGTCTCCAATGCTGGCCATTTTGGGATTCTTAATTGTCCCAATGTTAACTTTCTTCACTTTGATCGACGCAGCAATTACTTCTGACTATAGAGGTGGACCTTCTACTTCTCTTTCACCTTCAACTTCCCTAATTTGAATGTCGTGTGGGTCGTCTTCATCTGGTTATTTCACTGTCTGTCGGTTCTGCTGTTGTTCTTCTGTTATGAGTTTGACTTCTGGTTCCTTAATGAATATCACTCCTCTTGATTGTTTAAGTGTTGCATCTATGTTGGGGTTCTCATGCTCAAATGAGAAAGTGACTGTAAAGTTCTCTTGTAGTAGTGTCCAACTCGTAATTCCTCTGCGCAGTTCCTGATCTGTATACCAGTTTGTTGGGATGCCCTCTAATGTGTGTATGAAATGATGAGGCCATTCTTATGGGGGGTGTCATTTTTCACAGCACTCTGCACTTCTCCAAATGTTTCGTTGGTGCCCCCTGTCCATTATATTTCTGCTGCTGGTTGCTTCTTTGTTCTACGTCAAACCTGATGCGCATTAACCGCTTACATTGGTACCAATCCTTGATTGTTTCCATGTGTGCGCCCCACCATCTTGCAGGTGTGGCCTTGAGTGTTATATCTAGTGTTAAGAGTCTCTGATTTTCTAACACTTCATCCGCATAAAGTGTCAAGAATGCTTCTAGATCATTTACCCCATGGAACCTTGGGTGGTTCCCTTATCTCCGTACCTACCCATCTTACGGCGCGGTCTATTCTTGCGCATCTTCTTGTGGAAACTTCGTGTAGCCTCTATTGCCAGTTTTCTAAACCCATATCTGAGTCTGTTGCACATGAGGTGATGCTCCACCAACTGAGTATCCCATCTGCAATTGGGTTTACGTAATCCTCATCTCACACAGTTGTTCTGTACAACTAGTTAATTTCCTCCAAGTCCAAGCAAGTAGGCTCTGCGAACCCTTCCCCTTCCAATGGGTCTAATGGCGCAATGACCCTGTATTCTCCTGACTCAAATGTCATCTTTCGTGTTTTTAAGTTGATTATGGCCTGGTTATCAAATGCCCAATCCAAGTCGAGCAATATTGGGTAAGGTGTTGTGTCGTCCACTATCTCTATTAATTCGAAGTCAGCTTTAGTGCGCACTCCATCCAGGTCTAATGTCACTCCTTTTAGTCTCCCAATTGGTAGAACTCTATGTTGATCTGCCAGTTTCAGTTGAACGGGTGAATATCCTAATGTAGGCTCTCCCATACATTGCCATGTCTTCTTGGGTAATACATTGACTTCGGATCCTAAATCCAGTATAATATCTCCCATGTTGAAATCTCTAATGTTGGCGTTAAGCATGAACTCCCTACTTGTTCTTCTCCTTGTATGTAGGTGATTGACTATTTTATGTTCTAACTTTCCTTCTATCTCTACGCTACATCTTTCTAGTATATTTTGTAGTACTTTGACAGAGGGTGGATCATTTAGTAATTTTACACAAGATTGCAAAAAAACTTTGATTGTACTTATTTGTCCCATGGGCTGCATTTCTTTGGTATGATCCAATGATGAAGGCATCTCGTACTCTGGTACTTCCTTCTTCTGTTGCGCAGTTGAAGTCAACGCAATGTCAGGCTTCATAAATTCTTGTCTGGCTTGCTTAAATATCTCCTTCTCATTCTGTGCGTCGAATTGCTTCCTTGGTTCGACATTATTCTTTACCTATTGGTGTTGTACTGGCTCTTGTCATACTGCGTCATTTCCTGTTTTAGCTCCTTCGCGCGTAACTATGTTGATGTTTCGTCCTTCATCCCTCGCATCTACTGAAATCCATTGAACATTCTGGTTGTTTTGATTCCTCTTTTCCTGGATCTTTCCCAATAATGTCGGACATTCTTCCGTGTCATGATCCGATGCGCGACAATACATACAAATTGTTGGTGGAAGTGGACATTCTCTTGCATAGTGTCCTGGTTGTTGACAATTGTGACACACTATCGTTCCTCTTCCTCATCCAAAGCCTCCTCTTGCTCGCCCTCCGCCTCTGTACCCAGCTCGATCCCCTCGCGATGCGTTATACTGCGGCGCCTGATTATGTTGCGCGATATTGTAGTGGGGTTGCGCTGTGTTATAAGGTTGTTGCGCAGTATTATACTGCTGCTACACAGTGTTGTATGGGGCTGGTACCTGGTTAAACTAAGGTGTGGCTTGCCTAGTCATCATTTCTGCCTGCACCCTATATGCATCTGATGTCCTTTCTCTTATCAACTCCATGGTTCTACAATCTTTGTCATCATGGCCTACTGACTTGCAAAAGTTGCAATATGAGCTCTTTGGGATTGTCTAGTACTTCTGCATCACTGGGCAGTGATATGGATCGTGGCCTTGTTTCTTACAAATTTTGCACCATAATCCTCTCGTTGGTAATGGATTTGGCATTCCTGCTGCCATGTACTGCGCGAATGTTGGGCATTCATTCGTATGGTGTCCTTTTGTCCTGCAAGTGGTACACCAAACGGCTTCTCATTTGTCCTTACTTTTGTTTTGGTTTATATGGAGCGTTAAGTTCTTCAGATCCTCCTTCAGCTCTTCGATGGCTGGATCGCTCTTCTGATATTGGTTTTCTTCTAGCTGCAGGGTTGCCTGTAGAGCCTCTGCCTGTGTCTGAAACTTCTGTTGTCGCGGTGGATATTTCAAGTGTGGTAATAGTGAATTGACGAACATGTGCATGTGCTGCATGTCTGTCATGAGATATTTCAACTTTCCTTTCAGTCGCTTGAATCTCTTGTCGATATCCCATACAAATTCTCCTAGTTTCTATCTAATTTCTATCATCTCGTTCATGTATTGGTCCTCCGAACTTGGCTTCTGAAACTCATTTATCAGCAGCTTCTTGATATCCGCAATCGTTCTGGTTGTCCCTGGTGGATTGTTTGTGGCTAAACTCATATACCAATCCAGTGCGCGATCCCTTAGTGTAATTGCTAGCTGTGCAAGTTTAGTGTCCTCATCTGTGATTTGTTTTGCTTCCCAGATCTTTTCACAGATAAACGGGTGTTTCTCCGAGTCCTCCGACGCTTCTCCTTTGAATTCTGGTAACCTGATGGTGGGATCGTGTCATGCAATCCTGAATGTTGAACTACTACCTCCGCGCGGTGTAGATACTTGACTAATGCTTCATGAACTGGCTCCCCCAGTTGTCGTTCCTTGACTAATGTACTTCTTGTTGTCTTCCTTCTCCCGAAATTCGGTTGCCTAAATGGTGGTGTTCTTTTTGGTGTGTTAGTCGCACATGGGTTTATGGGTTCCACACTGACATTAATATGGATAGGATTGTTGTCTTTTATTCCCGTTCTTGGATCTCTTGTCTTCCTCTCATATGTTGCGTGCGGGATTTCCTCAATCTGCTCTACCACCCGGAGATCCTCTACCTCCTCTTCATCACTTGCCAAGCCTTCCCTCGCAGCTACGGCTCTCTTCCTGGTGTTCACCTTGTATTGGTAGGGTACTCCACTGCACGTCTTTCTAGCTGTCGCCATGATTTGCTTGATCTGGTCATCATCCATCATGATTGGGTCTAGGGCTTCCTCCTTCTTTCCTTTATCCACTTCTCCTTCCATTTCTCCTTTTTTTGTCAGTGCTTCCCCCCTTCCCCCATGCACGTAGGGAAGTTTAGTTGTTTGATTCCATTGTCATTACACCTTTGTTATAGAGCAATATCTTAATAGAAGTATACAGCGATCTAATATACCTTCATTGAGGTCCTCATAGAAACTCTTGCTCTGTTGCGTTGTACGACTTCGCGGTATCTACTGCAAATTTTGTTATAAAGCCTACTACAATACTGTCGAGCCAAAAATAGATCCCATCTACTCAATCCTATGTTGTTCCAACTGGCAACGGAACCATTTGTTGGTTGGTTTTTTGAGTTATACCTTTAAATATGATTGACCCAGGTCCAGGTCTACTAGGGATCCAACAAAGCCACTAAAACTATCGACCCTCCTGGTAAACCAGGAGGCAGCGCAGCGCACAGAGTGCACTGCGAAGTTTCACCCGAGATAGTCTTAATGGGTGACTACAATACTCAAGTGTTTGCAGTCCAGAATTGAATGGGGATCTATTAGTCACGCGCTGAGAGTTCTATCCATTTATTCAATTAATGTATTGTCATTCATCTACCTTAGTTAGTCTGCCATTCTTTATTCATGCATGTAAATCAACCGATCTAACTACTTCATCAAAACAGTCATCTAAGATCTAATCATGGACAGCAAAGACATAAACAATAATCACTCCACATAACACATGATTTATCGTGGTTCATCCCCTCCTGGGCTACGTCCACAAAGATTTGGCTCTAAGGCTCTTATTATGGTTCTATCATCTATGGCGTCGCGCACACTACAACTCTGTTCATACATTCATAAAACAAACTCCTCGACCTTTACGACGCTAACTAGATCGCACCAAGCTCCTCAGCCTACGATCTAACCCTCAAGGTCCAATCACTTCTCCCTCCCATAACTCAACAGCTTAAAAAAAGGTATCGGATTACAGTAGTGTTACCGATACTTCTCCTCCAAAAAACCCCTCCTCAACCTCCTAGGTATATATATATATATATATATATATATATATATATATATATATATATATATATATATATATATATATATATACGTTTCTGGCTCATCAGCCATTACAATGTATTACAAAAATACTAACCCTAGCATCGTTGGGTCTTCCATGCATGCGCGCGTGTTGCTTTTCCTTCGAGCTGTCGCTTTCTTCTTGCATGCCTTTCCTCCCAAAATAGCCTTTCTTTCTGATTCGGCCCACTTCCAACAATGGGGATTCACCTTTATTTATACAAGACTTATCACATCAAATGATGTGTTTATTGGCACAATAGGGCCGACCTCAATAACTCAGAATATAACTAATAATTACAATATTAATTATCTTTTACATTAATTATCTTTTACTTTACGATGGGGCCGACCTATACACTTTACATCACAATTAGGGTTACAGGTAAATCTAACTCTTAGACAATATAGCAAGGGATCTCACACACCCACTAGTGCTCAGCTACTAGGGGCACGTCCACCTGTGCTCAGCCACTAGGATCACGTCCACCTGTGCTCAACCACAGGGACGTCCTACTGTTATAACCCTAAATTGCACTATACATGCTTACCTGGCATCAGGCCAACTCATTGCCCTTCATTGCCAAAGCCATGCTGAATAAAACCTTGAAAAACCTCTTAAATTAAGTAACCCGCGCCCTAACCCATTATTGGGCGCGTTGGAACGCTGGCAGGCCTTATACTGCACGCGTTGGAACGCTGGCTGGTCCACTACAGCCCGCGTTTACCTAACAAAGCACAAAAACAGGAAAGTTGTCGACGGGACGAAAAGCTTTGGGTCAGTTAACTGGAACTCCCAGCCATGCATGGCCGAGAGGTCATCCAAAACCCTAGCTCCTTCTAGCCTATAAAAGAAGGGGTAGGGGTACTATTTGAAAAGAGGGAAAATCATAGCAAAGAAACTCTGCCCAATTGCCGAATCCG
>ML808767.1:199414-237116 GCA_009831015.1 Picea engelmannii
AAAAAGGTTAGTAGGTTCTTTCCATGTTTGCATGTGAAAAAGGGTTTTAGGTTTGGGGTAGAAGGTTAAAAGTAATTTCTTAAGGGTCATGATCTGCATGCAAGTTTAAGCCCTAGCTTGTTAGTCCGTAGGGTATAATTTCCCAACAACACCTACTCAACAGATCTCTATCTCACTGAGTCTCACAGTAGAATCATCTGGAGCATCACATCGTCTCAACTCTCTATACAGAGGAGAACAGTAAACCCATCACATGGGCTCCTTCACCCCTCACAGGGGTACACATCGTTTCATCTCAAACGACACACCCATCTCATGAGCATCTTCCCTTCTCAGGGGCACACAGCGTTCCATCTTCGGTCTCAGAGAGAATGACACACCCATCTCATGGGCATCTTCCCTACACAGGGGCACGCAGCATTCCATCTTTGTCTCAGAGAGGAACGACACACCCATCTCATGGGCACACCCAACTCATGGCCTCTCTCACAGGCCGACACACCCATCCGGTCCACTACGCTCCCTGCCCAATCTGCATCGATATATTCCTGCAAACTCAAGTCTACACTGGAGGCATATCTCAGGCCATATCCAATTGTGCCTCGTAGATATCTCAATACATGCTTCGCTGCTATCAAGTGAGTCTGTCTCGACTGACTCATGAACTGACTAAATACATTCACTGCATAGAACATATCAAGTCTAGTGTTAACCAGATACATTAGTGATCCACTCAGTTGTGGATCAATCTCGCCTGAATCAGTAGGAGCATTCATTCATTTTCTTCAAATCCATCACCATCAGTGTAGGCGTGGATTTGCACTATGTCATGCCGAACTTCTTCAATATCTCCACTGTATATTTTCCTTGCCTCGAGAAAATCTCATCAGTTCTCTGTCGTACTTCTAGTCCCAAGAAGTAGTGCATCATACCCAAATCCTTCATCTCGGAAACAGAAGTCAATGCTCGCTTGTATTCAGCAATAAGTCTTTCTGAATTGGTAAGGAATAAATCATTCACATACAGGACCAAGACGAGGCACTCGTCACCAACAATATGATAATATAGGTTTGGATCAGCAACACTCTTGCTGAAAGCCAAACTCATCAAGAATCCATCCATCTTCTCGTACCAACCACGAGGTGGTTGCTTTAGTCCATACAAGACTTTCTTCAACTTGTACACATGAGATTTCTCGTCGTATATCACAAATCCCTTTGGTTGCTCGATGTAAACTTCTTCCTCAATCTCACCATTGAGAAAGGTTGTCTTTACATCCGTCTGATGTAGTTTCCAACTCATGGATGATAGTACGGATGGAAGTGTATCGGGCTACTGGATCAAATGTCTCATCATAGTCAACTCCCTCTTACTTGTGAGAATCCTCTGGCTACAAATCTCGCTTTGTATTTCTCGACACTTCCATTAGTTGCATGCTTGATCTTATAGATCCACTTGGAAGTCACTACAGACTTCCCTTCTGGTCTCGGAACAATATCCCACACATCATTCTTCAAGATGGACTAATACTCTTCTATCATGGCATCTTGCCATACCTGCTGACCTACTACTTCTGCCCATAGAATCATAGGTAGACTCTGATCATGTATCATTGCTTTGGTTGCTTCAATGATGGTTATTTTCTTCCTCCTTCTCAAATAGTTTTGACCCCCTCTGAGTCAAGTGACTCCCTCTGAACTCTGAAGGATAAAACATCTTCCTTTGTTGTTAACCTGCCTGGAACGAAAACAAACAAAAGGAAAACAAGACAAGGATATCTCCTAAAGGTAATGAGTACATCTCTAGAATCAAAACAATTTAAGGATTGTTGTCACAGCTACAACACCTACTTGTAATGTAGCAACCTTAGAAATGTAGGTTAGAGGCATGATAATTAAAGCAATCAAACCTGGAGTCTTCACTTCCAGTGTGTTGTTCCTCTGAATGCACCGAGATCCCTCTGGATCCACGATTGCACCAAGGGTTCCTTCCTCCTGCAAGTACCCTTATGACAATGATGCAAGTAATATATACAAGTGCATACCTGAGAGTGTACACCAATGGAGATTCTGCTTGTTTGTCAATGTCATGATGAGCAATGATATTCCTCGCTTGTTTACCATAGACTAGGAGGCAAATTATGTTGTTGTAGCTTCCTTTGGCCACCTGCCACTGCTACATTCTATAAACAGACTTGTTTGCCCCTGTAGCCACCTTGTACCATACATGTCTCTAATGAAGTCTGCATCAACTTTGTAGTTGTTGTAGCTGGGGTGGCCTTGTACTTTGGTCCTGTAGCAACTTTCCTTCAACATATGACCAAAATACAAATTTACTGATAGCTCTTCTAGTACACTTGTCCTCGCTGCCCTAAGGACAGTGACAATGCATATAATTCACTAGATACGCTGGACAAATAAACCAAGTTTCAAAACTTGTACAGCCTTACTTCATGCTCAGGACAGACCACAGACTTGGTCCTTCTATACCTCAGAGACTTCTTCAAATTGGGCCTGGAACTCTGCTCAACTGATACAAAGATACAACCTCAGATCTGCACTAAGCAAGGTCTGGAACTGACTTGAATATGCCTCAAAAACTTCGCTGGAATATGCCTCGAACTTGGCCTTACTGCCTCGGATTCTCGCTGCCTCAGAAGTCACTTCAAAACTGCCTCAGATCAGCTTCAGATCTGACCTCAAATTTGCCCTTAAAATTCCTAAGATATTCACCCAAGAGATGCCTCATATGTACCTCAGAAATTCACTGAAACTAGATCTGATCTCTACTGAAGATGCTCCTGAAATTTCGCCTTAGTTACTCTTTCAAAAACAGTCACAGAATAGGCCCAAACTTTGTCACAAAAACTGTCATTGGATCTGCTTCAAAAGTTGACCTTAGATCCACTCAGTGCTGCTACAGACTTGTCATATAGGACTGTCCCAAATTCGGTCTTCAGAAGATTTCAGATCTGCCTTTGTTCTAGTTGCAGATTTAACCACACAAACTGCTTCAGAACAGCCACCTTAAGTTCACTTCAGAATTAGTCTTAGAACAGGCCTCTAGCTCGGTCTTCTTCCCTCAAAAATTCATTTTACTATTGTCCAAGAAAAATGGCCTAGCTGCCTCAAGTCTCCAAAAAAAGATTCGCTGCCTTGTAGCCTCAAAGAACTGCTTCAGATCTTGCCTATTACAGACTTAAAATATTTGTTGCCCTCATAGCCTCGGATCTGCCACAAAATTTGGTCTGCAATTTTTGTTAGGGGACGGTTTAGGGCTCCTCCAGGTTGCGGCAGCTTTAGAGAGGTTTTCTCCATGCTGCGGTCTCTTTTAAGACCCTCAACAAGACTCGGCCAAGGCTGATAGGCCTGTGGCCAGTCTCAAACTTTACCTCGGGATTTAAGAGAGGGTCTGACCCTTTTCCTTACACCAACGGCAGGGGTTTAGTGGCCCTCAACCTCCACGGCCTGCCTTCATTTAATGTGCAAAAGTCTTCTTCAAGTACCRCTCTGATACAATGTTGAATTTCTCACTAGTTCAGGCTGATGCATTTAATTTCAATTTTCTGTTTAGCATTTACTTGAACCATAAACAATTGCAGCAACAGTAACTAGTTGCATTAAACCAAGATCACAAGAAGAATAACCATGCACAAGAACACAAGAAGTATCCTGGGAAACCCTTCTCGACAAGGGAAGAAAACCCAGCCAATCCTTTGCTATATTCTTCAAGAGAAAGACCTCCCACACCATCACCAAACCTAGCACACAAGAGGGTGCTGTAATTTTCATAATTTCAAACCACAACTTCTGAAATCATGAGATGACACAAAGATAAGTGTATTTCCTCAATGGGGATTCACCTTTATTTATACAAGACTTATCACATCAAATGATGTGTCTATTGGCACAATAGGGCCGACCTCAATAACTCAGAATATAATTAATAATTACAATATTAAATATATCACAATTAGGGTTACAGGTAAATCTAATTCTTAGACAATATAGCAAGGGGCCGACCTGGTGGGGCCAACCTGTACCCTTTACATCACAATTAGGGTTACAGGTAAATCTAACTCTTAGACAATATAGCAAGGGATCTCACACAGCCACTAGTGCTCAGCCACTAGGGGCACGTCCATCTGTGCTCAGCCACAGGGATGTCCAAGTCAACAGATCTCTATCTCACTGAGTCTCACAAGAGAATCATTTGGACACACTCACTAGTGCTCAGCCACTAGGATCACGTCCACCTGTGCTCAGCCACAGGGACATCCTACTCAACAGATCTCTATCTCACTGAGTCTCACAGGAAAATCATCTGGAGTATCACATCGTCTCAACTCTCTACACAGAGGAGAACAGTAAACCCATCACATGGGCTCCTTCACCCCTCACAGGGGTACACATCGTTTCATCTCAAACGACACACCCATCTCATGGGCATCTTCCCTTCTCAGGGGCACACAACGTTTCCTCTCCGTCTCAAAGAGAATGGCACACCCAACTCATGGGCATCTTCCCTACATAGGGGCACGCAGCGTTCCATCTTCGTCCCAAAGAGGAACGACACACCCATCTCATGGGCTCTCTCACAGGCCAACTCACTCGGCCTGTGTCCTGGAGGATGTCTCACGCAGCTGTAATCATCAACATTAATCCCACTTCAAGAAAGAAGGCCATTGAAAAATATGGTGCAACCAAGAAGCCATTCAGTTGGACCATATAGCACAAGGCAAAGTCCAAGTTGCCTAAAGAAGGGCAAAGCACAACAAAGAAGAAGAATGTTCCTTTCTACAACTATTGTAGGCATAGATAAGATAGGTCAATGGGACTAAAATAGTACCACCAATATAATACAAAGTGAGAGTGTCATAGCAGCTCCTAGGTCTAAGCTAACAAAAGTAAGTAAAGATAAAATGCCAAGGACTTTTGAAGACTGCACCAAGAGAAACGCTAAAAGTAGACCTCCATAAAGCTAGAAAAAAAGGAGATATCAATACTTGACATTTCGATAAAAGGCATTCCTCTAGTGACATTGGTACATCCTAGTCATGCAAAGCACAAGAAACTATTCTCCATTAAGATCTAGATTAAGAAGGAACTTGTGACTGTAATATTTGATAGGGGCAACCAATAAGAACTCTCTCGAAAGAGGGTTATCCATAGGCCTAATCCAAGGAGTTGCCCCTCATTAAGAGTGGGTGAATAAAGACTCTCTATTTATGCGATGGTGATTTCATCTTAGTTGTTTCCCGCAGCGTAGAGCACTTTGTGAATGGAGCAAAGCCCCTAAAGTAAGTCAATTGTCTCCCTGTTTCCTTCCCTCTGAGAATAGAGTAGCAAAGAGATGTATGAATCTAAAACAAAGAAATCCTTAACCTAGCATGCATCTTGAGAGCCTAGCATCAACTTCATAAACTAGGCCTCTTGCCACCTCTCTCCTTCATTAGAAAGAGAGGGGTCAAACAAGGGAGAAGGTTTTAACATCTCTCCAACTAAACAAGACCTTTAGGTAGGTAGATTTGATTGAGACCTTCATTGTTTCTTGAGAGAGGAGTTCTTCTCTAAATGAAGATCCGAGAATTTATTTCATGTAGCGTCGACTGTTTGACTTTCTCCCAAAGGTCATTAGAATTTTATGCACTCGACCTATAGCATTGATCTTAAGCTTTTTCAAAGTGTTTCTACATTCTCCCTTTTTCAGGGGGCTCTCTATTGATTGGCACTCAACCAATACACATCACATCAACGTAATCTAGAACGCATCCATTTTATGCTAATTCTATGTATATTCAAGATGGAGAAGCATTTTCAAATGAGACAGAGAAAGGAAGGGTCAAAATATTGTATAATGGGTAGAGGGCAGCCTTATAAATCTGTTCAATCAATGGGTAAATCAGTCAACGATGAGTATGACCAATTTTGTTAAGTGCGGTGAAGAAGCATAATTTACCTACAATTGCACATCATGAACCCTAATGGGGTTGGCTCAACAAGAACAAGGATTTGCGCACCCAGCACAAATGAAAAGTAAATTTTGCCATCTCAATAGACTACATTGACGAAGTGGAGTTTGATGTCATTCCATTGCATGTGTGGGGTGTGATTTTTGGAAATCCATATTTGTGGGATCAATACGCAATCTATTGATGATGCTTAAACTAGCACAAACTTGTAAGGATGGCCAAGCTTACTCGGTGACAACACAGAAAGATCCAGCATAGTTAGCATCATTTCAATCAATGAAGCCCAAAGGTTGATCAAAGCCCGAGGACAATTTGTCTTGTTAATTTGCAACCAAAGAAAGGGAGAGTGACACTCTCTAATGAAAGCCAAAACACTGAGGCCTTGTTATGTGTCGATTCAACACAACAACAAAAGACAAAAGAGCGGAAACAGTTGGACAAGTTGTTGCAACGTTGCTCTGAGTTGTTTCAAGAACCGCGCAAAATGCCTCCAAGTTGCATAATCAAGCACTCCATTGAGCTCCAACAGGGAGTTGTTATGCCAAATGAAGCAAACAATAGGACCTCATTGTTGGAAAATGAGGAGATTGAAAGGCAACTTGGGGAGTTGTTATAAAAGCGCCACATTCTACCCATCTCATCACCTTGTGGATCCACCATTGTTATGGTTTCAAGGAAGGATGGCACAAAATAATTTGCATGGATTATCAACTCTTGAACAAAATCACAATCAAGAACCAGTATCCATTGTCACATGTAGACAACATGTTAGAACAACTTCAAGGAACAAAGTACTTCAATAAGATCGACCTAAAGTATGGTTTTCATCATATCTATATCAAGCCAAACGATATGTGTATAGTTTTAAAAATCGGTCTAAGTCAACTCGAACTCAATCAACTTGATCGAGTTGACCAACGACCAAGCACTCAATTCGGAAGGCCGATTTGGTACCAAATCGATCAAGTCAGAGCATGACTCAACTGGTTCGATATTGTTATCACACAATCTTGCACCCTAGTGCAAAGCCTTCAGAAGATACAAAATGAGTGGAACATTAAAAGTGTTACCACTGTCACCTAGGCAACAACTTCCCTCATTTTAGTGAAGTATGGATCCAACACAATGGAGGATTCCCTAGTAGCTTCAAGGACTCCTAAGGCAAGACACAATCAAGTCTAAGGCCTCCTATGTGGCTACCCAATTTACCACCAACTAGGTATACTTAGCTAGTTACGGATTAGGTGATTGTTCGAGATAAATACCAGATTTAGGTTTGATGTGCTTTAAGGCCAAGTTAAGGGGGGTTGTCAAGTTATTATCTAATGCAAAATGATCCTCAAACACTACAAATCTAAAAATTACTTATGGTTGTTATAAAACTTGTATAAAAAATAAGTAAATTGCAGTATAAGACAAGTTATAACAGCTATATAATTCAGCCCCTTTAATATATTATAAACAAATAAAAGATAGGGCTAAGACAATGGATAAAACTAGGGTTTAAGTAATTTATTAATTCTGAAAATCCAGGTGCACATAACAGCCAATAAAACCAAAATGTCTAGCCCTAAAATGGCTGTAATACAAACCAGCTATGATGATTTTTCAAGAGAGATGATTTTAAGTCAAAAAACATGCAAGAAAACTAAAATTGTAGGTCAAAAATATGCAAGAAAACCCTAGACGTCTAGGGTCTTCTTGCATATTCTAGGGTTTTTGATGGCTGAAAATTAAATATATGCTAAACAAACCATAAGTTTACCCTAAAACAAAGAAAAAAATTGAAGTTTTGAATTTTAAATAGACTAGATGGGAAAAGACAAGTGACTGCTATTTTTGGGGGGGAGCATATGGGGTCAACTAAGGACTCCCTTGAGAAGATGTAAGTAGATCTAGAGTGATATCTAGAGTTGTCCACTACAAATCATACAAGATCCACCTAATGCCTTACAAATTTCAAAATGATTCAAGGGAAGAAGGGACTTGTTCAAGAAAGACACCAAGAGAGTGCACCACCACCACTAGAGAAGTACAACTATTCTTAAAATCATCCATAAACAAAATCCAACAAGATTAAGTGAGATCACTTACTCAAGATATCATTTCATCCATAAAACCCTAGCCAAGAGCATCCATGAAAGTTGAAAAACAATCCACAATACATCTCCTCAAGAAGTTGCTCTAGTTATCCATCCATAGCAAATATAGAAGAAGAAAAGTAGACAAGTAATTGTTCTCCACAAGCTCTAGCAATGATTCAAATAAGAAGTGATTCTCTTATTTATATGAGAGATCTAGCACCCTTCTCATTAAAATAACAATACTTTCCTAGCAAAGCCCTAAGAAAATATAATAATGCCTTTATCTCTTTAAAAACCCTACAGATAAGGCCATAATACATAAAAAAAAATCCATAATACAAGAGTGGATAGGTCAACAAGACCCCCAACAATGCTCCCAAGATGAAGTAAAATGCTCAAAACACTAAGCCATCCTCCATAAATGCATGATAAAGGTCACACGTGTAACTTGTGTGATCTCCAAGAGTGGACAGATCACTCAAAATTCATGTGTAGGGGCTCACAAATGAAACGTTTCCTCCAAAGGGTGCAACATTTCATCCAAAAGGTGCCAAATCATCTCCAAAAGGTGGAACGTCCCCTCCAAAGGTGCCACATCCTCTCTACAAGGGTGTTGTGTCATCAAGAAGCCCAACGTCCTCCAAAAGAAGTGAGGTGATATCAATAGTAGGTGGGACATCCTCCATCAAGTGTGCAAGTAGCCCCTCAATGTCCTCCAAAGGACCAAGGCTCAATCCAAGTCATAGTGATGCAAAATACATCATCCAAGGAGGGGCTCAAGTGACCCAATGTAGTCATCGATCCAGAGGCATGTACACAAGTCCAATACAACATAAGAAGTGAGTCATGTCAAATGTAAATGCCATTAGGTAGATCACATTAAGCATCCTCTTCAAACTTCACAATAACTCATAGAATTCATACAATTTGCCAAGTTTAGGAATGGGAGGGTTATCATTAGCTCCTATTACATGTGCCAGTACCTAGGAGGAGAAAAATTTCCCAAGAAACCCATCAAGGCACATGTGTAATGATAGATGGTATGGAGTGGGGTTTAACTGCATGAGTGGCATGCATAGTCATGTGAGGCTATGTAAGATATTCATCCACATGAGCGCCTTTGTATGAGGGACCACTTATGCAATGAGTTGCCATTTCCTCGACAGTGTGTCTTTCCAAACACTTAATTGCCTTTTTCTTTATTCACTTAACCCTTTTTGGCTTTTGACTTTGATTTAGTCCTTTTCAAATATGCATTCATTGCATAGGACTTGGGGTGATGGCCTCATAGCGATGGGGCATTGCTCATGCTTTGTTTTTCTTTGGTTCTTTCTTGATCATTTCTTTTTCTTTTCATTTGCTTTGCATTTTTATTTTAGCACTTTACTCTCTCTCTCTCTCTCTCTCTCTCTCTCTCTCTCTCTCTCTATATATATATATATATATATACACACACACACACACAGGTGCATCAACCTCGAGCATTCAAGCTCCTTCTTCTCATGGGATTAAGAAGCATGAATCTATATGTGTGACATATGACCACCACTCAAAAGCAGGGACAACGGAGATTGGAAAAGATGGAGAATATTATGTATGGATTGGGATATGGACACGCTACCCCTATCAAAGCCCCCTAGTGGTACAACTCTACCCAAGAGTGACAACACTTATCTAGGAGGGGATGATGACCACAAAGGTGAAACAAGGCAAAAGGCACAAATTTAGAACATCGTGATCCATTATCCGACTCAACCAATGATCACTACTTTCACAACAAGTGCATAAGGCATTAACACTTAATATGAAGTATTGAAACAAGATACCTCCTACATGTCAAGCACTGTAGTCATCAAATGAGAGTGAGTTGAGAAAAATGTGGAAAGCATCATCGATCATCTATCTGTGGAGAACCATGGATGTCATTTGTGGAACCATTGTGTGTAATGTCGAACATAGGAGAAAAAATCTCCTCTAGTTACCCCTAGATGTGAGGATGTAACAGGTACCAAACCGGCCCTACTCAACCGAGTCCATACCTATTCAATCGAGTAGGTCCTGAACCCCACCATGGAGGACTCAACATTGAAAATTCAAATTTTTTTATTAAAAAAATAAATAAAATAAAATAAAATAATTCATAAACCCTACCAAAAAGCTATAAAGAGACCCCCCCCCCTCTATTTGCCTCACAAATCTCTCATCGAGCATTTGTGAGCATTTAGAGTTTTGGAGCAGTGTTGAAGAGCAATGATCTATCTCAAGTATGTTAACAGTTAAATGATAAATCTGTCCCAACTTTTTTCTCTCATTAAATTGCAGATCTGAAATATGTCTTTAAAGTTTTGTACTTTCAGCTTTCTACTAGTTTGAAGTATGAAGTTTGAACTTAAAATAGGGTTTACAATGTTGCATATTGGAATTTACCATGGCCCCAAGAATCAAAGACCCTACATGGATCCATGTTGATCTTGTTGATGAAGAGATGTATTGCAAATATTGCAAGAATTGCAAAAAAGGGGAGGAGAGGGAGAGATTCGTATTTTGAATGAACACTTGGCTGGTATAAGAGGCTGGGTTGTCCCATGCATGGCCCCATTAGAGGAGATGGACAGATTAGATTGGAATTGCAAAATCAGTTTGCGAATTTTGAAGAAAACAAGGCTAGGCAAAAGGAGTTGCTTGTAGCATATTTTTCAGAGAGTCTAGAGGCCATTTAGAGCCTCATTGATTATGTATTTTGTTGCTGATATATATTGCACTTGATGCCATTTTGATATATTCACCCTTACATGGTATATGCATCAGCAGACTTTGCATATTTTGTCYCTAATGGTTTGGAATCTTTTTAAAGAAATCATTAAAATTAAAATATTTTATCTATTTTTTAGTAAAYTGAGTCATTGAAATCAGATCAGTCTGAATCATTCCAAGTAAGAGTTGACCCTCAACCGATTCCGATTCCGAGTTMGAGTCCGAGTCTGAGTTTTAAAGCATTGGATATGTGGAAGACAACCTTCAAGATTGTGACAAGAATTGTTTGAATGGTTGGCAATGTCATTAGAACGCCCCATCCAACAAGAGAGAAGAGAGATATATGAAAGAGATGAGGAAYATATGAAAGAGTKATTTCAATAATAAAAGAGTCATCGAATACATTAGTATGGCTTTTTTTATATGCCATGCAATAAATTACCCCTGTAACTACCTTATAGCTAATGTGAGCTATTCACAAACATTGACACTTAACAATACGGGCAGATGTAGTCGACCCAACAGTGACCACTCTTTGGCAGCAAGGCTGGTTGAGTGCAGACGCTATGGGATTGGAAGGTCAAGATGTGAAGCAATGGCAAGGCCTTTATAAGGTTGGTGTAGAGCTCTATCAGACTTAGAATCGAGAGGATACCTTGGTATGGTCCAAAAACCCATCTTCAAGTAAGTTCACAGCGAGTCTGGGATACAAGGCCATGTATGAAGTAAATGCAATAGAATCAGCTTGGTGGCAGGGGAGGATCTAGAAAGTAAAAGCCCCAATGAAATATAGAATATTCATGCGGTTAGCGTTGTCAAATAAAGGCTTGAACTGGGAGGTCCTTTAGAAAAGAGCCTAACAAGGACCAAGTAAATGTACTCTTGGTATGTGTGAAGTGGAAATAATTGACCATCTTCGAGTACAGTGTACTTTCTTGAAAGAGGTTTGGGAAGCTTATTCTTCCATTAACGGGTAGATAGGGTTCTTGGCAAGGAGCATCCTTGCTAGATTGTATGAAGTCCTAGTTCGAAGAAAGGTCTCTCAAAGCACATAGATAACTACCTCTGATTGCCTCGAGAGCCATTTGGTTCGCAAGAAATTCTAACATATTTGAGAAGGAAATACCTATATTTCATGTCCAACACCAAATCAAATTCCTCTGTCATGGAAACAAGTGTGCCCCCAAGATAAAATCCCAAGACAAGGAATCTGGAGATTGATAAATCTCACCCATGGACCTTCTTTGGTGGAGCCTGTCAAGGAACTCCTGGCAAGTGTGGGTTTGGCAGGGTTATCTACATAAATGAAGAACATAATATCTCATCCAAAGCAGGCTTTGGGTTAGGTACAAACAATGTGGCAGAATGGAAGGCTTTGGCTATTTTACTGAATCTGGCAATAGAGAAAGACATCTCTAAAATTTAGATCCTAGGTGAAACCAAATTGATTATAGACTGGGTATGGATCGATTGGTATGCAGAATTTAATTTTGAGACCTTTGTTTGATCAAGTCAAGCCGATGGAACATGTCTTCAAAGACATTTCTTACTCCCATATATTCAGGGAGAACAATATAGAAGCAAACACTTAATCCAAACAAGCTCTAACTGTGGAAGAAGGGATGTGGGAGATACTAGAAGAAGAGGTTGGTATACTATTGCCAGTCACAAGAAGACCCCTGCATGCCATTCATCTCTGGTTCTGTTTTCTATTTTTCAGATATGGTTCAAGAATGATGACGAGTTATTTCTGTTAAGAAGTTGGAATGGCTTTGTGAGGACTGTTCTTGTTCTTTCCTGTACCATGCAGATTTGTTTTTTCTTTTTGTCCCTTGTAATATTGAACTATAAGTCCAGGTCTGCTTTCTATTTTTTAAATGTATTGAGACAGTTTTTTTAATATCTATCTCTGATTTTGATAAACAGAGAAGAATGTCAGGGTATCCAATGCCCCTATTGTTGAGAAATGTAGCTCGAGCAGGAACTTTTTGCACAGGTTTCAGTGTCGACGTGCAGGTTTTTTACTGACCACTTAAGAAAAGTGGGAAATAATTTTCACTTGAAAATATAAAAGAAAAATGAAAGTCTAATGTTTTGAAGTCAATTCATCTTAGGAATCTAAATGAAATATTCTAGAAGTTGTAGAACATTAATTACTTAGATTAGGATTTAATCTTAGTCTTACATCTCATGATTGAGATAGGTGGCAGCTAGGATTTAGGAGATTAGTTATCTCCCTCGAAGCATAGAGAGGAAAAGATAAGATAAGTCAAACACACATGACAAGAAAGCAAGAGAGCTGAAGGAAGGAAGAGTGCATCAGGAAGAAGAGGAGCAGATCCGCTAAAGAGATCAGCAGGCCATATAGGCCATACCACTGCTGTAGCTGTCATTTTCGTATGCACAGGCCATACAGCCTCAGATTTGCAGGCCGTACCATCTTTTGTGATTGTTTAAGTGTGCTTCAGTGTTGAGAGAAGAGGAAGAGTGATATGCTGTTCAGAACAGGCAGGAAAAGAGCACGATGTACTGCGCTACCATACCGCTGTGGCTTTTTCCTTTCTTACACAGGGCGTACACTTCAGATCTATGAGATTTAATGACCATACAGCTGCTGGTTCAAGCAGGCTGCAGAGGTCACCTTGTAAGCTTTGATCAAAGGAATGAAAAGCTGAGTTGGAAGAGAAATCCCTGTGTATGTGTTGTATGTGTTTTATTTTTTCTGCTATTCATTTTTCAGCCACTGTGTAATGGATGCAATGTTCAGAAATGTAATTTTCTGCCATTAAATAAATTATGTTTGAATTATTTAATGAAAAAACCTTAGAACAGCAATAACCTAGGTTGAAAAAATTTACACCTATAATATGTAACCTTTTTTTCTACTACAATGAAAGTTAGCCAAAAAAACACTCAATAATAGTCTTTTTTAATATGACTCCTAACATGATAGTGAAGCATTATACTCCAACACCTTCTCTTAATGCTACAATGCTGACAACAACAAAAAGGCATAAAAAGAAACGTTTCTCCTCCACAGTTCCGGAACCTGCAGGTACTCCATCAAGTTATCTCATCACCCTAGTAAAGGTAGAATTCCCAAGATCCCAAATTTTCTAATTTCCTGAGTTCCTGGATTTCCCAAATGCCAGAACGACGGGAATTCCCAAATTGCTTGGACAAAAATCCATGTTTGAGTTAACCCTTCTTTAGGTTCCCCTGCCTTGGAAATCAATACTTACTCAGAATAAGAATTGAATCAATTTTGTCACTATCATTTGCAGCTTCTTTTGTTTCGTTAGGGTAAACATTTTTGTTTCACTGTCTCCAACGGTACGCTACTTATGTGGTCTCACATAGACTGATCAAAAAATCTATTCACAGTCTCAGATTTGAGAATATATCTAGTTTCTTTAATTTCATCCCGAATCTGAATTAATAACGGGAAAGTGGCAAGTGGGCACGGGTGGACAAGGTTCCATACTCCCGTGCTAGCGGGGCAAACTAACCTATTCATCCTTAAAAATTGTTTCCAGGACAAAACAGTACCTCATGCCATTATTTTGAACTTTTCTATTTCAAATAGAATTTCCACGAAAGAGAAATTGATACCTCTGTTTCTATGTTGTAATCGGGCTGCTATCAGTGTAGTGTATGTTATTTGAGGTCGTCTCTGTCTCTGCTATGGCGGCTCGAATATCGAAGCGTCGTATGTCTTTGCTATGGCAATTCGAATGCCAAGCGCCGTCTCTGTTACTTCTTCCTTTACACCGCAGGATTTTTACAGCACGGGATTAATGTTTGAGATTGATCTTTCGGACAGGGTTTTTACACCTCGGGATTACTGATTGAAAATGATCTTCCGGTTAGGTTAAATACCGTCATTAATATTGCCCAACTGAATCATATGATGTACCCAAGAAAATAAATATCATATGTAATACGATTTCTCAAGTATGTTATTTGGCGGGTGTTTTTCTTCCATCGCGCTATAATTTTTAATTTTTATTTAAAATTCAAATAAACTCATGTATATGGTGATACATTTTGGCTTCAAGCTTTTTAATTCCCAAATTCCATGTCGGATTTGTTTGGATGATGAGCATTTATATGAGATGAGTTTGTGTTATGTTGCTTTGGTATGTAAGTGGAAAAAATATGTTTATTAGTATTATTAAGATATATTTATTGTGTTCTCTGATATGGGGTGTTAAGGAGGAACGAGGGCATAGCAGTCATGGAGCATTGAGTCTTACAAAAATGTAGGTTGAGGCATGCAAGAGGTTTTAAGGTTAGCGGTGACAAGGAGAAGAGCTTTCATTACAGAGCTCTCTCATTCAATTAGCAAGTTTAATTATGATTCAGTCATTACTCTCCCATGCACTACATCATGACAAGAATTAGGCCGGAGCTTTAAATGGTAGACCCACACAATTAGAAATGGAAGAAAAAATTGGGAGCAGGGAGAGGTGTAATAGAATATTGGTTTGTCCTTGCATCCAACTTATCAAGTATGAGGTTGTCATGTAGAAAATTTGGTCAAGAACAAAAGATAGAAAACAACTAATGAATAAGTTAAGGTTAAATTTCTAGAATGGGTCCCTAATACAGGGTTCTCTAATAGTACAACAACAACAACAACAACAAAAAAAAAAAAATGTAGGTTGATAGAACTCTACTGACTTAACAAATCTTTCATAGTCCAAGTCATGGAAGAAAGGGTTCAATAGCAATGGGAAATTCTCACCAAAGTGAATCTTATGGATAGAAAGTTTTAGGTCATTTTCAAAACAATCTATGACATTGATATCATTATGACAGTTCCAGAGGACATCAAGCATGACCTGGTTGAAACAGTGGAGCCTATTGTTGATGGAAAAGCTCAAGAAGCTAAAGGTACCCCCTCCAACCCTATCATGCTTGATGAAGACACTGAGGAGGAGGATGGCTCCCAACAACAACAAAAGTAGGCACATGAGCTCCTAGGTTAGCACCACGTGTCATTTCTTGTTAACTTTACTTATATATACTAGATATCTTAATTTGATTTTGTTAGTCCAACTAAATATTTACAATGATGTATTTAGGCAAACTTATTTCTAGGGTTTTAAATTTTGGTAACTTTGTGCTACAAACTCTCAAGAAAGACATTGCCATTTTTAATCACTGTTGTTTTAGTTTTCCTAAAGATGGATCATAATTTGCTATAATTACATTTCAATTTATACTTTATTAATATAAATCCATGCTAGCCTAAAAAAATGATATAATTACCTTACTTAAGATATTGCAAATATTTACTAACTTGCTTATGAAAAAAAAATATTTTCATCCTCCTCCCCTCCCATCAGTGCCAAGGATCCATTTCGAAAAATCATGTGCCCAGTATTGCTCATCTTCCCCCCTCTAACA
The DNA here is from genome assembly GCA_009831015.1 of Picea engelmannii. Lineage (NCBI taxonomy): Eukaryota > Viridiplantae > Streptophyta > Pinopsida > Pinales > Pinaceae > Picea > Picea engelmannii. Next base: position 215,636 of record ML808767.1, read on the forward strand.
TGCTCTATTTTATCCTTCTTTGTGCAGAAGAGTTGAGAGTTGAGTTGAGTACTAGTGAGAAGAAGATTCAAGGTGAGTCCACTAGCAAGAAGAAGATCTAAGCTAAGTGTTTGCATCATCCCTATTCGTGAAGAGCTAGGTGTTCCTTCGATATCAAGCCAAATGTAGTAAATAAATTTAGGCACAAGGGATAATTTCATTTTCTTTTTTACGTGTCGAACTTCATAAATTTATTCAACTAACCATGGAGTGACAATAACTCTCAATTGTCCTATTCATGACAACTATCCAAAGATCTTTTTCTCGACAAAGCCTAATTGAAAACCAACTAGTAATTAATTATGTTGTTATGGAGTCAAATATGGAAACCTAAAACAAAAACTAAGAGGAGGTCCAGTGACACAAATTCTTAGATGGGTCAATGTTTCCTAATGTGATTCAATACAAATAATGCTTTATATCTCAAACCACATAAAACTCAACAAGTCCAATTTGGCCCAGATTTCAACGTGCTCACAATGTTTTTCTCAACAAGCCCAATTTGGGTGAGATTGCCAAATCTCCTCATCGATTTATGGTTCTAAGAATTTTAAAATAAATTGAAAATTTATTGGGAAAATGTCTTAAGATTGACTAAGGCCAAAGTAAGAAGGGAATTACTACTTATACCAAAATATGTGTAGAACTTTACAGGTTTTGTTGCTTGTAAAAAGAGTGCAAAACTTGAAAACATATCTCATTAAAGGAGACTCTTCCAAATTGATAGACAAATTTGCATTGCATATGCCACATGGAACACATTCTTTAAGGAATTTTGTTSATAAAAATAGSCCCCCATTGGTATCTTTTCAACCCTATTTCAACAATTGATTATAGTAAATGTTGTTCTTATGAACAATTGATTATAGTAAATGTTGTTCTTATGAGCAATTGATTATAGTAAATGTTGTTCTTATGAGCAATTGATTATAGTAAATGTTGTTCTTATGAGATAYAACATTGTGATAAGTTTTTGTAGGTTTGGTTACCTTCTAGTTATGGATTAAAGCTTAAAAATAAGGATGTTAGTCCTTGATAACAGGGATGCAAGATATTTTAATCTTATGTGCTTCCCTTGATGARATACACATGTTGCTATCTTTATTCCTTACTTCTCTCTCCATAATTATTAAGTATATTTCTATTAGAATTTTTCAGTTGTTATAGACTTCTTTATAGAACTAAACATAARGACAAGTTTGTTTGTGAAATGTTGGAAAAAGAACATAGTGAAACTATAATTCACATTGACATAGTGACAATATATTTGRTGTGTTTTTAACCACTTTATATAAATTATATCAACCCTACTGAAACATTATTTTAGATGAACCAGAAAAGAATGATGTAACCCTTTGTGTGGAGGATGTTGACTTTTGTACAAATTGATGGAGAGTTAGTTGCCAAATTTGTGCCAATGTGAGTATGTAGATGTACATGATTTGGTTAGTAAATCCTCATATGACAAGGCATAACAAGTCACTACCTTGATTGAGTTGTGATATGCATTATTATAAGTTTTACTTCCATCTCAAGTCCATGTTGTGGAACATTAGTTTAAAGTGAAAATCATTTTCCACTAATATTTCAAAGCTTTAAATATTTATTTTAATTCCATGGTTAATAATTGTGTTCTCGTTATTTTTGGATTTCATTGGATGATAATGCACCAATGATTTTGGAGCAATATGTGTTATTTTATTATATGTTTAATTATGGCTATAATGCCTCCCTCCCCCTCTCTCCTTTTTGGTCATGAAGCCAAATCACATACTCATGGAGAGTCAAATAACATGATTGTTCAATCATATGTATGGGATACATAACGTAACTTTGTTATTTGTCCAAGATTCATATCTTGTCTTTTATTAATAAACAATTAGTTGAGAGAAATAAGAGCTCAACCAGTGTTTTAGATGTGCTTTGTTAAGCTATTGATGTTTTGGTATTACTCCCTTTTGTTACTCATCATTGTCTCTACTCTGAAAATATAGTTGTGTTTTTAGTGGCACTAAACGATTGTTGTTGTCTTTCAAAAGGATCAAGGGCATCTTGTAATAACTAGCTCTCAGTTGAGGTTGAGTGTAACAACCCTACATCATAAGTTGCTTGGGAGGTGTTACCTACTAGGATCTTTTTTTCCTAATCAAATAAAAATACTCTAACATCTCTAAACAACCAAACATTTATTTAAGCAACGAAAATAATATGTACATGTAACTCTTTTCCTTCCCGACGACCAACCTCTAGTCCACCACTAGATAGAAAATAAAGGGGAAACCACATATAACGGGCTTCTTTCCGCCCAAGCGATGCAGTCACCTGAACCCAAGTGCTACCCCTTAAGAAAGGGCTTAATTGCAATGAGTCTGGAGGTCAATGAAAATCACTCAAGGTATTAAACACAAGTCACCCATCTACCCAATAATTTCATAAAAAGTGTTCAAAATCCAATTGATTAGCTAGGCATGGTGGGGATGCTTATGGACTTACAACACCCCCATACACATTAGGGTTATTGTGTGTAGGAACACCCACTCTAGCTCTTTATGTACCCTCAATTGGTCAAGTACACATCCATCTATGAGGCTTCTTTGCAAGGACTATATCGTTCCACTCTAGCTCCCGATATACCCCTAATTGGTCAAGTACACCTCTAATTATGGAGTCACAAGGGCCCAAAAACAAGTGTCAATATACAATGGGTATTAGTAACCCTGGTTGGTCAGGTACACTCTAAGCCTCATACATCTACACAAAAAAAGTTAGAGCAATGATCAAACTACTCCCATTCAATTTACATGAACAACGACTATGTTTCCCAAGGCAGGAATTCACGTTAATCCACCCATTCCAATTGACTCGAACAAGGTAAACATTTGTTTTTCTAATCTCTCACAATATAACAACTCCTCCCAACAATGTCTCTTGGCCTTCTCATTCCTTGTTCCCAAATACACTTAGCGTGAAATTAGGCTTAGGAACAAAATTACAAGTGTCACGAAATGGGTAAAAAGTGAAATGACACTCATCTCTCTTATAACCAAGCTTGTTCAATTATTCATCGCAACCCCACAAGGCTAGCTCATGAAAACATATGTCACTATTCCATATGCTTAGATCCACCATGCATTTCTCAACTCCCTAGTTGCTCCACTTCTTAGCATCATTTTCAATATATACCTTCCATGGATCTTAGAGCTTCTTAGTGTTGAGCTTACAATTGACCACCATTGTAGGAGATATAAAACTACAAGTACTTCCAATGTCAATCAAAAAGATATAGGGTCAACCATAAATGATACCTCTAGCTAGTATCATGGAGCCCTGATACTTTGTATGACCCCTATCCATTGCTACATATAGATTTTATTTTACCCCATCCCCCTTAATCTCTTATGGTTCTAAATGGTCATTGCTCCCTTGGTATGATTTCTTCTCTTAGGGCACTTGTAATATTTGTGTTTGAATCCTCCATATTTGAAACAGTTGACTCTAGAATTGGCAGGGCTTGCATTCTCTTGTGCATTGTCTTCTCTTCTAGACTTTGGTGATTGTGTTGGGTTAAAATTTCATCGATCATACTTTGGTCTCCAAGTCTTATGATGATTGATCTTTTGATTGATTCAACCAATTAATTAATTTATTAATTTATTCTATGGGCTTCCCCTCCACACAATATAGTCCTCTGTATCACTTTTGACAGGGTCTTTGGCATGAAGGTTTAGACCCTATCTTTGACATGATTTCTAAGTTCCCCAATGAAAATCCTGACTCGTGACTCTTCACCGAGTCCATGGGAATACTTGTCTAATTACATGAACTTTCTCTCATACTCTTTTAGACATGTTGCATTGCTTTATTGAGTAATACTTGTCTTCTTTCTCACAATAGTGCATCTCACCCAAATACCCATCCTCAATATTATTCTCGAATGCATCCTAGTGACGCAAACCCCCCTCCTCTCCTCGAGGTTGTGTGACCTTCTAGTCAAGGATCTTCAACTACTTAAGTTGTATTAGCCCTTCAGGCCTTCAACAAACCCTGAACGATTAACACACAGGTCCCCTTGATGTTACTTGCAGGTTCGGGTTACTCGCAACCCTACTCTCTGGCGCTTTTGGCAACACCAATCTTACGAGTGTTAACCTCGCGCTAGACTCTTTCTCCTATGTGACCACGGACTGTGACCGTGAGTCGGCTCTTCGTAACTTCGGGTTTGAAAATATCACGACCTCTATCTTCAGTTCTTTCTGAAACACTTTCCTTCGAATTTGCGGATCTCTGTCGTGTGTCCACCTGGATCCAACGGTCCAGTTGTACTTCGGGTTTCGTGACTTCGCAAATACTTCACCAATTCCACACGCAACTTCTTCAAACCTCTATCTCTCAGATTTTCTAATCCATTGCCACGTGCATCTGTGCAACCAATGGTTAGGATCCCTTCGCGACTTCGCGGATTTGCAAGAATGGCTATCTACTTGGCGCCAATCCTCCGAAGTTGTTCTTCCTGAACCCGCTTATTTGTTGTCGCGTCTCTGTTTTTCGACCGACAGTTGGGATCTCTTCGCAACTTCGGACTTTGACAATTTCACCCTTCTACAATCCAAATCCTTTGAATCGCGAAATTCCAAAGGAACTCACGGTTAATCACCGTGCAACTTCTCTCAGATCTGATGGTTTGAAATGACTCTGCTTCTCTAGAATGGATCTTGACTGCTCAACTCGCAAATGCTTAAAACTCCTCCTTCTTGAAGGATTTCTCCCACCCTCTTTTTGGAACTTGTCCTTTCTTAGGGCTTTGGACTGTTTGAAGGGTTTCTTCGACACTTAGTCGAAAATTAGATCTGTGCACGCCTTGCAACAGATCTTTGCCCACACTTTTGCGAGCAATTTCTCGAACTACTCCTCCTGAGCTTCTGATTCAAAAGACTTTGTCAACGCACACTTTGCACTCCTTGCAAATAAAGCTTCAAGTTATCTATCTTGAGCGGCTAAGTCAAAACAGACTCTGCCAACACACTCCTTGCAAACAACATGCAATCCTTGCATAAGCTCGTGAAGAGAAACAAGTGAAACTTATCAAATATTCATCGATTCATACATTCAATAGAATAACTCATGCATTTATGAAAACACAAAATAACAAAGAACATAATGTAAACATAAAGCCTACCATTTACTCAGATAGACAAGCAAATAGCGACACATGCATTTGGGTCAATATTTCTTTGTTATATTCATCTAAGCCTACATGAGCTATGTCGACATTCAACAACTTCTAACTAAATTTCAATAACAACAATACTCAACTAATTCATAGCTACCATCATGTTCAACAGCCTCATTTGGGCATACAACACCTTTACTTATACCAGAGGGATCCTAGGGTTCCCTCCGACTACCTATCTTCTCGAAGTAAAAGCTAACTACCACTTAAGCACCGTTACATTCAAGTCTAAGAGTGAAACTCCCATATCTCACGTGATCATTTCAACTTCCAAGCGTTTTGATCTTCTTTAATCATTTGTTCAAAAAGATTTGCAGGAAACACCAGCTTTTAGAATCTCAACAATAATTCGAAAGGCGCACTGGGGCATTGAGTTGTCTCTCCACGTGTGTTTTGCTGACGATGCTCCTGCATCATACTCCCCTGGACAAAAATTCATGGACTCTTGTCCATGAGTTCCTGCACTGACTTTCCATGCTTCTGAATATCAACTTCATTTACCCAACTGACATCTTCTATTGGGTGTCCTTTCTACTTTACCAAATATTCCAAATAAGTCTTTCTCCTGGTCTTCTTACTAATCTTCTGATCAATGATCTTATCCATCTGTGGATTTTCCACTATAGGCATCTGCTTCTCCCACTGAATCTCTTTCTGATCTTCTGATTCTTTTCTGTCATCTTCCATGTAAGGATACATGTCTGAAACGTTAAATATGGGTGATATACCCACATCCTCCGACAACTCTATCTCATAAGCATTGGCACCAAATTTCTTTAGAATCTTGCATGGTCCTATCTTCTTCAGCTTCAGTTTGTTATATGTTCTTGTTGGGAATCTCTCCTTCCTGAGATATGTTAAAACTTGATCTCCTACTTCAAATTTAAGTTCTCTTCTATGTTGATCAACTCTGCGTTTATACTCTCTGCTATTGTTCTGCAACTGTTCCTTAATCTGATCATGAAGCTTTTGCATTTCTGCAGCGGAGTCTTTTGCTCCAGCGCTTCTGAATTCACTCTGCTCCAGATCTCTCAATTCTGCTACTCCTCTTGGTTTCATTCCGTACACTATCTGGAATGGGATATTTCCCGTACTTCTGTTCACTGAGTCATTGTATGCAAACTCTACCTATTGTTATCACATATTCCTGTCAAGACCTTAGGGATTTGTGTTTGTAATTTTGCTTGTCTTCTCCCCTTCTGTCGATCAATCGTGGTTTTCCTTTCCCATCCCGGCATGTCTTTCTCTTTCATTTGCAGTCATCCTTCTCGATTGACTAGTCCTTCCCTGTCAATATGCCCGGAAGAGATCGGCCCTGAATTCCTCTGTTTCTTCTGAAGGTCGATCCCTCCTCCTTTTACCTCCATCATTGAATCTTTTCCTTCCCAAGCCTAAGTCTGGTCAACCAAACTCCCATTCCCACAGTCTGTAACATTGGAAACAGTCAAATAGCAAAATCAAATCAAGCGAGCGGGCAAAGACTGGCTTCAACAACGATGATCTATCATCGAGGCAGATTGACGGTCATCGAGTAAACCTGAGCCGTGGAGTTGCCCGGGGTTTATCCCCAAGGCTCGTCCCTACCGGCCAAAGTCACGATTTAATTTGCACCATCCGATCTGGGCGGGGGACAAATGGCAGCTGATTGTGCTATCCCGAGGGTCGACATTTCAGGGTTGTTGTTAGCAAACGCACCCATAGCCCGAAACACCGAAACCCGAAATTCATGAAGCGCCCACAGTTTTAGCCCCTAGTCATAGCCGAAGGCCATATGGCGGAGCTAAAGGGATGGGGCTAACATAAGTTTGCCCCATTGTGATTTTGGCCACCGGGACTTTGAAAGGTGAAGGGTCACTCCTCCCATTGCATTGGGAATCGATGATTCGCGAAAGCATCTCTGGGTTGGGCTCACGATCCTAGCGCTTGGTCTCGAGGTAGCAAGGCTGGAAAGCGGGGGTTAGTTGAATTTAAGCGCTCGTTGAGCGACGAGTGATCATGGTTGTTCAATAAAAGGAGATATGGACCGTCGATCCTTGTGGATAGGTGGCAGTCATTTGAACATGTCGCAGGATCTGGTGTCAGGGATTTCGAAAGCACAGGAACAAGAATTCCCGGTAGGAGAAGTCCCGAAATTCCTTTGAAGATAGGCGCGGGGTCATGGCCCTGGGTTATATTAAGGGTGGAGCCAGAAGAAAAGGAGTCCAGTCTTCGAGCCTTGGAGAGCATGCACGTGGTTGTCTCTTGTGCCTATAGTCTCGATCACTCTCCAGGGAAGAAAGCAGTTAATGAAGATTGAGTAGGTGGTTGAAACCTCAGCTCAATCCATAAATAGAAGGTGTGGAAGGTCTGGAGCAGTTAGCCCGTGGTACCCCTGTGTGCAGGTCCCCCTGCAAGAGCCATGTCGATCTGATGTTCCCGTCAAAAAAGAAGAGACTGCGCACGCTAACTTGGAATTTAATGGCTCAACAACTCTCCTGCTGTCAATGGTGAGTTTCTCTGAGTACATATACTCAGTTTTTATGTTTTTGTAAGGATCGATGGTAGAGCTAAGCTTTCGATTGTAATGTTTTGATGAGGCCTCTGGTTCTCTGGTTATGAACGATACTTGAGACTTCTTGTTTAATGGCAGCCAACTTCTTCTTTTATTCCTTGTTTCTGACTCTTAAAGCCCGGGCATGGATGATCCAGTCGGGTGTTGTGACGTATAGTGTATGTTTGACTATATCTGTTTTTGCAACATCTTTAAGTTTCCTGAAGTTTTCAGATCTGAGAGGATCTTATATCTAAGACTTTTCCTTGAAAGGCTGCTGGAAGATCGGATGTCTAGAGCAGACCTTCATACCTTTCTAGCCTTTTCTTCCACCTACTCACCATGATGCAAACTCACTGGCTTAAGTTAGATCAAGACCTCACTTATATATGCACTTCCAACCCAGTCTTCTGAGTTAAAGCGATATTATTCTGAGTTTACTCCCATTTGATCACCCTTTTGTAGCCAACTTGTGACATACAAACTGATGGGTATCGAGCTTACTCCTGCCGCAATCGAGGAGTGACTTCTGGTGCTAACACCTGTGACAAAATTTTATCCCACTAGCTATGATGTTTAGTGACCAAACTCCTCAGCAAATCTCCTAAACTTCGATTTACCACCTCAGTCTATCCATCCGTTTGAGGGTGATATGTTGAACTAAAAGATAGTTCTGTCCCCAGCTTCTTCCATAATGTTCTCCAGAAATGACCAACAAATTTAGTGTCCCTATCTGAGACAATACTCATGGGCAACCCATGAAGTCTCACAACTTCTTTGAAAAACAAATTAGTAACGTGCGTTGCATAACTGGTTTTCTGGCATATGATAAAGTGTGCCATCTTTGAAAATCTGTCAACTACCACAAATATGGAATCACTTTCTCTTTGTGTCCTTGGCAATCCCAACACAAAATCCATGCTTATTGCATCCCAAGGTCTATCTGGAATAGGCAATGGTTGATACAATCCAGTATTTTGTTTCTTTCCTTTTGCATACTGGCAAATCTTACATTTGTTTACAAACTTCTTCACCTCTTCTCTCATACCTGGCCAATAGTATGAACTGTTCAACTGGGCAAACATTTTTTCATGGCCGAAATGTCCTGCTAGACCCCCACTATGTTTTTCCTTCAACATATTTTCTCTCATTCAACACTTTGGTATGAACAACTGGCAACCTTTAAACAATAATCCATCTTCAATCATATACTATGTCCATAGACTTTTGTCTTTGATCACATGATTCGCACATGCTTCGTATGCTTCTTTAAAATCTGTATCATCACAATACATCTCCTTAAGGTGTTCAAACCCTAAGGTCCTCCCTTGAAATTCCTGTAGAATCAGACATCTCATGCTCAATGCAACAACAACTTTGTTAGCATTACCAGAAATATGTTTTATGACAAAAGTGAAATTTTGCATAAACTCTATCCACTTAGCATGTCTTTGGTTTAACTTCTCCTGTCTGGCTATGAATTGTAAAGCTTGATTATCGCTATACAAAACAAATTCTTTTGGAACAAGGTAGTGCCTTCATTTCTTCAAGGCTTGAATTACTACGTAAAATTCTTTGTCATAGGTGGAGTACTTCTTCTTAGTGTCATTCATCTTTTCACTGAAATATTCAACATGCCTATTATCTTGGCTCAAGACCGCTCCAATTGCAACTCCACTCGCATCACACCTTACTTGAAACGTCTTCCCGAAATCTGGGAAGACCATAATTGGTTGTTCTGTTATCTTCTCCTTCAATATCTTAAAACTTTTCTCAGCCTTTTCTATCCACTTAAAATACTTGTGCCTCTTCTTCACTGTATTCAATTTTGGTGTACAAATTCCACTGAAATTTCTAATGAATTTCCTATAGAAACTTGTTAATCCATAGAAGCTTCTCACTTCAAATATGCTTCTTGGTGATGGTCATTCCTTGATTTCTTTCACCTTCTCTGGATCCATCTTCAATTCATTTGAAGAGATCACAAAACCCAAATAAATGAGTTTTGTCTTCATAAAAGAGGACTTCTTCAGATTTATCAACAGCTTCTCTTGCTGCAGTATTCTCATCACTAATGTCAGATGTCTCAAATACTCTTCTTCAGTTTTACTGAAGACCAATATATCATCCAGATATATAATCACAAACTTACCAATGAAATCTTTCAATACCTCATTCATCAATCTCATAAAAGTATTGGGTCATTTGTCAAGCCAAATGGCATAACAAGCCACTCATACAACCCTTCGTTTGTCTTGAAAGTTGTTTTCCACTCATCACCTTCTCTCATCCTTGTCTAGTGATATCCACTTTTCAAATCTATCTTTGAAAAATAATTTTCTCCGCTCAAGCAATCCATTAAGTCATCCATTCTTGGAAAATGAAATCTGTACCTGATGGTGATCTTGTTTATAGCTCTTGAGTCTGTACACATTCTCCATCCTCCATCCTTCTTTGGACTGAACATAGTTGGTATTGCACATGGACTCAAGCTTTCTTTGACCAAACCTTTGTCCATCAAATCATGGACTTGTCTCTTCACCTCCTCATTCTCTTGAGGTGTCAACTTGTAAGCGGCTTTTTTCAATAGACTTGCTCTTGGTATCATATCAATGTGATGGTTGATACTTGTAATAGGTGGCAATGAGCTTGGCAACTCATCCACCACTATGTTAGCAAAATTCTCCAGCAGGTCCTCAACTTCCTCGGGCAAATCATCCATAGAAGTACTTGTAAGGATGACTCTGGGTTTCCTTACCACATCAAATTGTATCTCTTGTTCCTTCTTAACTTCTCTCAGGAGTTCCTCCCCACTCATGATAAGTATACTTGTGTTGGATTCTTCCTTTTCTTTCTTCTCCTCAATTGGCAGCAATATGTGTGTCCTACCATTCTTCTCCAAAGTATAAGTATTTTTTCTCCCATCATGAATGACATTCCTGCCATACTACCATGGTCTCCCCAACAAAACATGGCATACATCCATGGGAATCACATCACACAGAATCTCGTCTCTATATCCTCCTATTTTAATTTCAACAAGGCATTGTTTAGTTACTGTTACCTGATGACCTTTCTGCAACCATGAGACTTTATACGATGTCGGATGTGCAGTCATCTCCAGGTCCAATTTCTCCGCCATTTCTGTGGATACTAAATTATCAGTGCTCCCACTGTCAATTATCACTTTTCATACTCTACCTTTAGTCTTGCAAGCAGTCTTGAACAAACTGTTCCTCTGCACTGGCCTTTCAACCTCTAGCTCTGGTTTCAAGAGAACCTTTTTCAACATCAGGATCTTCCATCTTTTGCACCTTCTGCTTCAACATTCAGCTTCTGCACTTCCGAGATCTGAGATTCACCTCCTTCTTTCTTTCTCTCGGGGCATTCCCAAGACATCTGTCCTATCTTTCCACATGCATAACACTTCACCTCTCCTCCTCTCCCTTTTCCTGTTCCTTTAGGAAAGGAATTTCTTCTACCACTCTGTCTCCCTCAGGAACTCCCTCCTCTTTTTGAGTGACTATGTGGTTTCTCTCTCACCTTTGGGCTTATGTGCCTTGTCCTGGACAATTCCTTTGCCTCTGTTTGGACTTCTTCCTCTACTTCGTTGGTTTTGTTTCCTAGCCAACTTATCTTCTGCCTTTAGTGCAATCTGATAATCATCCTCCACTGTCCTCACTGTCATCATGCTGATTTCATCTTGGATCTCATACCTCAGGCCATTTATATACTTGACAACTTTTTCATCATCTTTCTCCCTCTGTCCAGTCCTGAAGTTCAACCTGTAAAACTCCTCTGTGTACTCTTTCACTGTCATTCCCTTCTATCTTAGGTTCTGCAATTTCCTGAACAAATTTATTTAATAATCTTTAGGTATGAACTTAGCCTTCAGCTTGGCTACCATTCTGTTCCAACTCTTAATCTTTGGCTTACATTTGCTTCGTCTGTGAGCCTGCAATTCATCCCACCATAACACTGCATGTCCTTTTAATCTAGTGACAACATGCCTCACCTTCTTCTTCTCATCGACGTCTTCATAGTCTAAATATTTGTCCATTTCTCATATCCAATCAAACAATTCTTCAACATCTAGATTGCCTTCATACATCGGGATGTCTATCTTTGCTCTAGCTCCCAATTTGACAACCACTCTCAGTAAGCGTTCCTTGGCATCATCTTCCCTTGCAGCTTCTTCAACCTCTATTTATTCGCTTTTTGCGTCACTAACGTATCCAACGTCAAGTGCTCTCCTTTGTGCTATCTCCATAGCATCCAACCTTGCGCGAAGTTCTCTCATTTCTCTTTCTACAAATCAATTTGCTACATGCGGCTCTGCACGTCTTCTATGCGGAATTGTGTTGACGTTTTCTCCACTTACACAGAGTACACTTGAGCTCTTTAGGATCTGATACCACTTGACGCAAACCCCCCTCCTCTCCTCGGGGTTGAACGAACTCCCGGTCAAGGATCTTTAACTACCTAAGTTGTATTAGCCCTTCGAACCTTCAACAGACCCTGAACGATTAACACATAGGTCCCCTTGATGTTACCCGTAGGTTCGGGTTACCCGCAACCCTGCTCTCTGGCGCTTTTGGCAACAACAATCTTACGAGTGCTAGCCCCGCGCTAGACTATTTCTCCTATGTGACTACGGACTGTGACCACAAGTCAGCTCTTCGTAACTTCAGGCTTCGGAAATATCACGACCTCCGTCTTCAGTTCTTTTCGGAACGCTTTCCTCTAAATTCGTGGATCTTTGTCGCGTGTCCACCTGGATCCAACGGTCCAGTTGTACTTTGGGTTTCACGACTTCACAAATACTTCACCAATTCCACACACAACTTCTCCGGACCTCTATCTCCCAGATTTTCTAATCCATTGCCATGTTCCTTTGCACAACCAATGGTTAGGATCCCTTCGCGACTTCGCAGATTCGTGAGAATGGCTATCTACTTGGCACCAATCCTCCAAAGTTGTTCTTCCCAAACCCACTTATCCGCTATCATGTCTCTTCTTTCCAGTCGACGATTGGGATCTCTTCGCAGCTTCAGACTTCGATAGTTTTCACCCTTCTACACGCCAAATCCTCTTAATCGTGAAATTCCGAAGGAACTCACGGTTAATCACTGTGCAACTTCTCTCATATCTAACGGTCTGAAATGACTCCGCTTCTCCAAAACGGATCTTGACCGCTCAACTCGCAAATGCTTGAAACTCCTCCTTCTTGAAGGATTTCTCCCGCCCTCTTTTTTGAACTTGTCCTTTCTTAGGGCTTTGGACTCTTTGAAAGGTTTCTTCGACACTTGGTAGAAAAATGGATTTGTGAACGCCTTGCAATAGATCTTTGCACACACTTCTACGAGCAATTTCTCAAACTCCTCCTTCTGAGCTTCTGAGTCAAAAGACTTTGTCAACGCACGCTTTGCACTCCTTGCAAATAAAGCTTCAAGTTATCTATCTTGAGTGGTTGAGTCGAAACAGACTCTGTCAACGCACTCCTTGTGGACAACATGCACTCCTTGCATAAGCTTGTGAAGAGAAACAAGTGAAACTTATCAAATATTCATCGATTCATACATTCAACAATATAACTCATGCATTTATGAAAACGCAAAATAATAGAGAACATAATATAAACAGAAAGCCTACCATTTACTCAGATAGACAAGCAAATAACGACACATGCATTTGGGTTAATATTTCTTTGTTATATTCATCTAAGCCTACATGACCTATGTCAACATTCAACAACTTCTAACTAAATTTCAATAACAACAAAACTCAACTAATTCATAGCTACCATCATGTTCAACAACCTCATTTGGGCATACAACACCTTTACTTATACCAGAGGGCTCCTAAGGTTCCCTCTGACTACCTATCTTCTCGAAGTAAAATCTAACTACCACTTAAGCACCATTACATTAAAGTCTAAGAGTGAAACTCCTAGATCTCACACGATCGTTTCAACTTCCAAGCGTTTTGATCTTCTTTAATCACATGTTCAAAAAGATTTACAGGAAACGCCAGCTTTTAGAATCTCAACAATAATTCGAAAGGAGTGCTATGGTGTTGAGTTGTCTCTCCACGTGTGTTTTGCTGACAATGCTCCTGCATCACCTAGTTGAGATGCTCCTCATCCACTTTATGTTTATTCTTTAAGTGGTACCACCAAAGGTTTACAACATCTGTGAATTGATAATTGGTGAACTTAGTCTTCTCCAAGGAGTTGAAGTCATATAGCAGTGTGTGTCTTTCAATGTTAACCAACCATGGTTTTGTTTCATTTTCTATTTTGACAATCCCATTAAAGGTGAGTGCCTTGTACTTTCTCAACTCATATCCTAACTTTCGACACTTAAGTGATTCTTCTTGGTCAGGGTTCTTTTTATTTAGGGTCTATTTCCTCAATTCACTAAATTAGATCCCAGGGATTCAAGATTTTCATTGATTTCTCAAAGATAAGAAGACCAATCATCCATTTGTCTCTTTAACAACTAAACTTCTCGAGCTAACTCTTCATGATTCATATGGTTGTTGAAAGGGACATTACCTCAAATAGTTCCCTTAAATTCACTTTAGGTTTGTGAATTGTAGGTGTCCATACCTAATATCGACATGAGAGGTCCACAAGTTTTCAAGTAATGGATATGTGTTCTAGGTGCACTGTGCAAGGTTAATCACGAGGACCACTACACCTAGGCTCATCTACAAGCAAGGATTCACACACAATTAAACCATTATACCTATTAGTCTTGTAATGACCAATTGCACCCTTGGGATAACTCCCATAAAGGTAATCTATGTTTTTGTGACTTCTTGATGTTGGTTCCACCCTTTCTAATGTACATGTGTATTTCCCTTGGCCTATTCCTCAGGGGCGACCAACAACGCAACAACTTACATATGGACAATAGGTATGGAATTTATGGGAGTCTTTGCTTAAAACCATGATGAGTCTCATTATATCTTCAAGTAGTATTATGGTTTCCTTATTCCTTTGATTCCCTCGAAATACTAATATACTCAAAGGTACATCGACAATGTTGTTAGCATATAAGTATTTATGGTAAGTAGTAGTAATTATGTATTATAATAGATTCTATTTAAGCTTCAAAAAAATTAAAGAGTAATAATAATGATTAGTAGGAAAAATAAATAAAAAATAATGAAAATATCGACACATCTATTCTATAATAATTATTGCATCAAAGAAATTCACAAGTTAATCTAGAAATTCAATTAATGACATATATAACACATATTGGAAAAAAAAAATGATATGATCCTATGATTCCATGCATTATTATTTTGACCTTAGGGTCTACATATCCGAGGAGTGATAACATCCAGTTTAGTTACTAGCCTTATGTTGCCCCAAGTATACATAAAATTATTCTTGCATGCAAGGTCCATACACATGTTATTATATGCATATGAACTATACAACACAACACATGTGACATAACATATAAACTTATACTTACGTTGTATATGTTGTGTTACCCATATGAAATAATATGTGTGTGTGTGCATGCGTGTGTGTAATTATTTTTTTTCCTAGGAAAAATCATCATTTCTATTCAAGAAAAAATAAATCACACTTTGAATGTGCTACCACGCTTACAAGGCAAAAAATATAGGGGCATCCAGAGACTCCTATATTCCTTGTGAATTCAAAACCAACAAGATGGTGTCCCTAGAAGGAGCTAAACAAAAAAAAGTATTTTCAGACCCTCTACAAATTCAGAAAATAAAAAAGTGTTTTCTCCATACGAGGGAGGAATGTCAAACACAAAGGATTTAAAAACCACTCAAATAACATCATCAAAGTCTCATATAATATCCTTAGCCTCTTAATCGCATAAAGACTATGTCTAATAGCATCTTCAAACATAAAGATCAACAGGAACATAAATCAACATCACATATAAACATATTTGAAGAAGGATGCTATCCCTTCTTTTATGTCCTCTATCAACGCCTTACTCGCTGCTACTATATGACCTTCTTTAGATAGCTTATCAACCTTTGATTCATGCTCTCTATACACATGATTGGAAATGATTTCGTCGAGGTTGCCTACCAATAATTTGACTCGATCACCTAGATTTTTTAAATGATTGTTCAACAACTAGCCATTTCCATTCATTCGTTTGGTCACTGGGTTTGAGTCCATAAAAGTCTAAATCAACCTAACCCTTTTCTCCTTTGCAATATTAAGTAGTAATCTTAGGGCCATTAGCTCTATGAAATTGTAAGAACCAATCCCAAGGGTTGCCTTCATCTTTATTAAATGTGATTCTAAAAGGTAAAGAACACAATTAGAACTATTATTGTTTTGATTCCTTTGACTAGAACCATTGAAAAATCCCACTGCTTATTCCTTGTTTATATTCAAATATAATAGTTGTCTCTCAGGATTTTGTGGTATTGACATCTTAAGGGATAAAGCTAAAGCTCTTGTTGTGCAACCACCTAAAAATATGGAAGTTCTTTCTCTTAAAAAAGTACATGAGTCCTTGTGAATCAAACACCCTAATGAATCAAGTGAGGAATTGTCCTTCATTATTTTAATTCATTTTTCCTCCATCGGGATCTTAAACATTGCTCATGAGAATCTCCTGTCGACACTTCCTTTAAACCAATAAATAGTTTAACTTTAGACTATAGGTTCTTAGCATAAGGACAATTTATGACACAATGCACTACCATTTCCTCATCTTATCTATAGAGGATGCAAATTCCAGGCCCCGATTTGGCTCGTTTATGTAAGTTGTCCTAATTTAACACCCTATTCTTTAAGGCTAACCATAGAAATAGTTTGGTTTCTTTTGGAGCCTTTACCTTCCAAAAAAATTTCCACCACCAAGCTCTATTTTTGGGATTTGTTGAAAAGTTAACTTGACAACCTAGTATTACTACGTAATATGCTAAGGTTTTATTTTTGGACCAAACAACTAAATCTTCCTACTCGATAATTTTGACATAGATTTTAACTAAACTCTCCACATAAGCATTCCAAATTGTTTCATTTTTACCTTGCAAACCTAAAAGGTCCGCTTTCTTCCAGACTGGTTTCCACATATTAGAGTTTCTTTGATCTATTGCTTAAATGAGGGTATACATGCCTATGTCTTGTATAAGATCAATTAACCTTTATGGTAGATTGTATTCTTCTTTGCACCTAAACCATGCATCCACCCCAACTCTTGCTTGCTCCCCATTTCCAATCTTCCATATTATCCATCTACCTATCAAAGGGAAAGACTGAACTAAGGCCTTCCAATGGATAGACACATTTCTAATAGACTCATAATCCAATGAACAATAGTTTCAAGATTCATGTATTTATGCACTATAATATCCCTCCACGGACTCTCCTTCAAGATAATTCTCCACCAACTTTAACTACCAAAGACTTCCTAAAATAGTGAATATTTTTTAGCCCCACCCTTCTTCATCGTTTTTCTTTCCTATTACATTCCACTTAGCTAAAAGGACCTTAGATTGTTTTTCTCTCGACCATAGGAATATGAAAACCACTTTACTAACTTTTTTTCGAGGATACATTTTGGAATGTAAGCTAACATGTGTCAAAAGACTAGTATAGCTTCAAGGACAAACTTAACCAAAGCTAATATTCCACCACTCTATATCCACTTGTTACACCAAACATTAATTCTTGCCTCAATTTTTTTCCACTAACCATTCCCAATCATTTTTCCCATACTCATTAGGTTTAAGTGGAAAACCTAGGTATTTAAAACCATCAATGAAACCAATACACTCAAAGGGCATATATCTGAAACCTTTATTTCTATCTCCTCAGTTAAACTAGAAAAGTAAATTGCAGACTTCATAATGTTTACATCCATACTCGCAACATTACTATACAGATCCATTATCTCGTTTAATTTCCTTGCTTCGCTCATGACTCCTTTCAAGAAAAGAAAAACATCATCCACGAAGAGTAAATGAGTTAAGGATAGATCTCTTCCCACTTTAACTCTTGAAATTACCTTAGTTGTTTTGGCTTCCCTAATTGCTCCTCTTGAACCTTCAACTATTATAATAAACAACAAGGGTGAGAGGGGGGGGGGCTCCCTTTATCCCTTAGAAGGAATGAAGAACCTTAAAGTTGAATCATTTATTAACACAACCAAAAAAATTGATGTGACACATCCCATTATCCAATTTACCGCATCCCCTTGGAAGGGTGAAGAACCTTGAAGTTGAAACATTTATCAACACAACAAAAAACATTGTTGTGACACATCCCATTATCCAATTACCACAAACAAATTGTATCCAATATGAATAAGGATCAATCCAAGAGACAACCCTTAGACTTATCATATGCTTTGGACAAATCTTGTTTCATGACAACGAATGGATGTTTTTTTTCTTTATGGAGTGAATTCCCTGTTGAGTATCCCCCATTGCATCGTGTATTTGTTTTCCCTTCAAAAACCCAGATTTATCCTTTGAAATTCCCTTTGAGATTTTTTTAGTTTTAAATTATCACTACCAAGATTTTTGCCAATATTTTATATGTACCATTACAAAGAGAGATTGGCCTAAAATCTTCAAAACTTTCAAGGTTATCCTTTGGGGGATTAATGATAGAAATTTGGCATTGAATTTCCCAAGAACCTTTCCCAACCCCTTAACCTCCTCTATCAATCTTATCAGATCCACTTAAATCAAATCATAAAACCCTATGTAGAACTACACTAGCCAACCATCCAACCCCATGCTCTTATCTTGTTTGAAAGATAACATGATTGCTTTGAGATCTTATTTTGTAACCTCTTCCATTAACATTTCGTTCCCCTCCTCATTTAGAAACATTGGGAAGTATGATGATGTTTTCACTATCTCTACTATGTTAATTATATTTCAGTTCAAAATAAAGAAAATGAAAGTAAGAAAATCCCAATTCAACAATTTCATGGAACTTTACAACCATATTGTCGTCATATCTTTTCAACTCCCATATAGTATTTATTCTCTTTCTATGATTGGGAAAAGTATGAAAGAAAGTATTGTTTTCATTTCCCTATAGCCCTACTTTTAATCCTTCGTTTTACCTCTCTCATATCAAGTAGCTTGGGTTTTGTCTTTTCCAATTCCTTCCTATTGTTTTTCTCTCCTTTGGAAAAACCTCCTCTAGATTCTAAGCATACATACATGATAGTTCTTTCTTCACTTCCCCTAGTTCCTTATCAAATTATTTGAACATTTGTGAAGCCCAAGCTACCACAACTTTTTTTACTTTTTTCAAAGATTTCACAAATTGAAAACTTGCCTAGTCCCTTGCGGAAGAATCGTAGCCCACTCATTCTTCATCCAAAAACTTGATACATTCTTCCTCTTTTATCTATTCCTAATTAAACTTAAAGGGAGTTGTTGGCTTAGTTTCCCATAAGTCAGTTGAAGGAGGATAGGTAAATGTTCAAAACCCCCTCACTTACATCCATTGATGATCTAATTTTCTCCACTTTCATTAGAAGGTTCTCAAAAGCAAGAATCTATATAAACGATTAGAAACTCCATATCCTCCTCGCTTATTATTCCTCCAAGTAGGCATCTTTTTTACGACACTACAAGGAAAAAACCACCAAGTGGGGGTTTTTGGAGAACCATTTCTCCCTTCACTGTTTATGGCATAGATGGGTGGTTGGAGGTTTTAGCGAATGTTTTTTATTTGGTGAGCTTCAATCATATTTTTGCACCAATGCGCTACCTTAAAAATTTCACTTATGTGCATAACTGACACACACACACACACACACACACTGATGTTAGGTTGCACTAATTTGTAATACAATATCATTTTAAAATGGCTAAAAATAAACTATCATTAGTGTGTCATTTACATGTACATGCATCAATGCGTCGTGATACTTACAACACTAAAATATGTTTAAATATTTTGCAATAAAATATTGGTTTTAACTAGTGCACTATATATGCACACTATTGCCACCCAAGTGTGCCAACATAACAATAACACTAGTGCACGTCACAAACATGCACACTGACAATAAGTTGCGCTAATTTGTCATAAAACATCGAGTTAGATAATTACAAACAAACTATCATTGGTGTGTCCATTAACTTTTCATGCATCATTGTCTCATGATATAGGGCACACTGGAATAGATTTAAATATTTTGCAATAAAATATCATTTAAAAAAATAAAAATAAAAATTTATTGGTGCACCCCAATGCACTAACACAACAATATCACCAATGTGCATCATAGACATGTGCACTAACATTAGGTTGCACTACTTTGTAATACAATATCAATTTAAAATAATTAAAAACAATCATTGATGCATCATTTACTTGTGAACGCATCGATGCATATTAATACTAGGTGCATTGAAATAGCTCTAATATTTTGTAATACAATATCAGTTAATTTTTTTTTACCTATTAACCATTTACCTATTGTTGACATTTGAATATGTTAAGACCAAAATGACAACCTCACGAGGATATAGATCCCCCTGTGTTTTTATAGAGGTGGTACTCCTCTTTAAATTCTTCAAAGATTTTCTTTTAAATGTCAATGCAATAATGTAGGATATTGCTTCAGAGCAAAACACAAAATTTTATCGCTCAACAAAATTTAAAAATGGCATAAAATATAAGAGTTCCTGAGAAATGGACAAGGAACCTTAAGCATCACATTTGCTAGAAATAAACAAGTCGCAGAAAATAACAGAAACTCTCACATCCATCACATTTTTAGATATTTTTTATCACATTCGGAAATAAAAGGAATACGGTCCAACACATAAGAGAACTTTGAAAGAGTATTACTTACTAAGATGAAAAAGAGAATTTGATAAGTTGATTTCAAATATCTTATACTCAAAACTCGGAGTTATAAAATACAGTGAAAACCAACTCCAAAATAGTTATCGGGGATTTCTCAAAATGATAAAGTCTTTTACAATTCTTAGAAATTTAAAAGGTGTTTGTCCATAAAAGGAATGGGATTGGGGCTCCCGTGTACCATGAAATATTTACAATAAAGATGAAGAAGAGAATGTAAGTCTGGGAGAGAGCATGAACAACAAGATCTGGATAGAAGAAGAAAATAATCTGTCAAAATTTGGTTACATCTTTCTAACCAAAGAATAAATACAACTGGGTGAAGTATGAAAATGAAGGAAAGATGTGATTAATATGGGCTTACTGTGATGGAGTGTCTCTCTCTCTCTTCATTTGCTTGTTGATGCACCTTTTGTATTCTTGTTTGTTGTGGTTTTATTACATGTATTAATTGCTTCCTTTGGAGTTTCAGAAATTTTGATTAAAGACTTGTTTAACCATTCTTGAATATATTCTCTCAAGGGAGCAACAATCACTTCTTGCTTGACTTTGATATTAAACAATTCACTTTCAATTTATCTAAGGTCAATTGATGAATTTTGTAATGTAGTCTCAATATCTTCATTTCTATTTGTATATTCCGCAAGCCAACTATCAATATCATCATAAGTATATTACACCATACTATCAATTTTTTCTGTTGAAAATCTTTTCAAAGTTTCAACTTTTCCCTCAAATTGTTGTCTAGTCATGAGCATTGAATTTGATATCAAATTTGGATCCGACACTTCAATAGTAGTACCTGTTGGATTACTAAGAGGGGGGG
>ML808767.1:241460-270392 GCA_009831015.1 Picea engelmannii
AAGGAAGGACTATGTCTGAGCCCATTTACCAGAAGTGCACCTTTATGATAAATGTATCCTATCTCCCTTGGTCTGCAGCCCAATCTAGGAGAAGGTCCGCCCGATGTTGAAACATTAATACTCCCTCTTAGCTAGGGAGGTATATTTCCATAGTAGTACACAACTACTGTCAAGAGACACATAGTCTCCACCAGTGGTACACAACCACTAAAGTAGAAAAAGGTTTGTCACACATGGCACTCCCATGTGGACATCTAGAGGCTACTCCCTCTAGGAAAACTTAGGGTCAACTGCCCATAGTGTGTGACATCAAGGGTCAACTCCCTTGACATGTCCTCGTGTGCTCTCCACATGGGATGTTGGGCTATAAGTCCAAATGCACTTATCCCTCCTCGAATAAGTGTCCCACTTATCCCTTCTTGAATAAGTGTCCTCACAGATCAAGTAAACTCAATTCACATAGGAGTACGATCTGGAGAAAGTTTTTCACACATGGCACTCCCATGTGGACTTCTAGAGGCTACACCCTCTAGAAACACCAGGGTCAACTCCCATAGTGTGTGATGTAAAGGGTCATCTGCCTTGACATGTCCACATGTGCTCTCCACATGGGATGTTGGGCTATAAGCCCAAACACACTTATCCCTTCTTAGATAAGTGTCATCACAGATCAACTCATCTCAGTCACAGAGGAGTATGATTTGGAGAATGTCTCAGGAAGCTGCAAACATCAACAATCCCTCTCAGCGAGGGAGGCATTCTTTGTCATGCCAAGTTTGTCATGGAAGTACTTGAACTTCGTCCTGGTTTGGTAAGAATACCAACAACCTGCTCATATGTAGGAAGGTACAACACCAATACTTCCTTCCTCTGCACCATGTATCAGATGTAATGGTACTTGATCTCAATGTGGTTCGATTTGTCATGAAACACTGGATTATCTGAGATCTTCAGACAACTTTGGTTACAATAATGACTAATGGTGGAATCCAACACATGTTCGGATAAATCAACAAGGAGCTTGCGAAGCCACATTGATTCACGGACTGACATACTTAATGAAATGTACTCTACTTCTGTTGTGCTCAAAGCCACAGAAGTCTGTTTCCTGCTACACCAGGAAACCATGGAAGATCCCAAAGTGAAGCAACACACGAAGGTGCTCTTTCTATCCACTACGCTCCTTTCCCAATCAGAGTCAATATATTCTTGCCATATCATATCAATATTGGAAGTATATCTCATACCGTGTCCAATTGTGCCTCATAGGTATCTCAACACATGCTTCACAACAATCCAGTTTGTCTATCTCGGCTGACTCATAAATTGGCTAAGTTCACTCACTGCATAGCAAATATCTGGTCTGGTGTTAATCATATACATCAATGATCCAATCAGTTGTTTGTACAGGGTCGGATCAATTTTGTCGAAATCGGAAGAAGACACACTTAGTTTCTTCGGATTCGTCACCATTAGTGTAGCCATGGGCTTCAAGTTCAACATCCCAAACTTCTTCAATATATTAATTGTGTACTTCCCATGACTCAGGAAGATCTCATCAGTTCTCTGCCACACCTCTAGTCCCAAGAAGCAGTGCATCTTACCAAGGTCCTTCATCTCAAACTTAGAGTCCAACACATACTTGCATTCAATAATAAGGCTCTCTGTATCGGTGAGGAATAAATCATCAATGTAGAGGACCAAAATCAGGGACTCACCATTAACAATATTGTAGTATAGGCTGGGATCGACAACACTTTTGTTGAAGGCGAAAAATCATGAGGTGTCCATCAATCCTTGCATACCAAGCTCAAGGTGGTTGCTTAAGTCCATACAAGGACTTCTTCAACCTGCACACATGAGACTCCATGTCATGTATCACAAAACCATATGGCTACTCGATGTATACTTCTTCCTCAATCTCTCCATTGAGAAAGGTTGTATTTACATCCATCTGGTGTACTCTCCAACCCATGGATGTTGCAGTGGAAATAATCATCCAGATAAAAGTGTATCGAGCAAGAGGAGCAATTGTCTCATAATCTATTCCCTCCACCTGAGAGAATCCTGTAGCAACAAATCTCATTTTGTGCCTCTCCATGCTCATGTCAACTATGTGTTTGATCTTGTAGATCCATTTGGAATTCACTGCAAACTTCCCCTCAGGTCTCGGAACAATATCCCACACATCATTCTTCATGATGGATTGATACTCATCCATCATGGCATCTCTCCATATTGGCTGACTAGATGCCTCCTCATAACAAGAAGGATCAGAATCAATGATGTGGATCATAGCTATAGCATAACACATATATCTATGATGTCTCTTTCTCTCTAGGAAGGTAGCATGAGGAGCTGCATGTCCTTCTGCCTCCTGCAGAATCTGACAAGCCCATGCAAGTATCTTCTGACCTACTGCAATATCTATGGAAACATCGACTGGAGTTATAGGATCAATGGGATCAATTGGCTCAACTGTCTCCATCTGAAAGGGAATGTCATCTTGGACCTTATTTGACATATAAAGGTTTCCTCATGAACGCCCTTCTCACATCCACTGGAGGAAGAGAATCCTACATGTAGTTGGGTGCCATGTACATTTCCCACCAGAGTTTTGGTAACTACTCATTCACATCAGGATATGTATTTCCGTTTCAAGGGCTTTAAATTTTAAATGCTAGGCGTGGCACACATAAAACCATCATTTATCCGCTCTTGCCCTTTGGGAATGCAATAGGGAATAACAAAATTTGCAGCCAATTATCCAGGAAAGCAATGACGGGCTCACCCTGTTGTTTTTTTTCTTCATATTTACTTGGGCCCTCCCGTGAGGGAGTCAACCCAGTCCTGCTCTGATACCATGTTGGTTTTTCTTCATATGAGATATGATCAATATATTATTACAATGACGAGTGTTCCATATATAGGGAACATATGGTGACCATCCATGAAAGGATGCGTCCCTTGAATAATCAATAACTATTTTTTATTATCATTTACTTATTATATATGATATTCAATAATCAATAATTATATTATTAATTATTATTCTAAGAGAATGTCTTCCTGATGTTGTCCAAACATCAACAAAATCGTCCTTCTATTCTGAACAAATTTATCTACGCACCAGGTGACTACTTCTTTATAGTCGAAAACTTCAGGAACACAACCAACATGAAGTATTCCTGATGTCCAAATTTTATTACTGTCTTTGTCTGACAATGTTGCATAATACCAATAGGACCTTAACCAATGATAGTTATGGTCTTCTTTGGTGAATAGATTCAAAGTATCTTCGTAGAATTGTTGTTTTCTCTCGGCCATCTTCACCAGGTTGATGAATTTCCTTGTAACACTGCTTAGAACAATGATAAGATCTTATTTGATAATAATACTTAAGTTCTATTTTTCGATGGATGAATTAATAAGAATTAAATGTAATTGCCTCAAGAAATATGTCATTTAATAACGACATTTTCAAAATTAAATTTTAGCAGTTGAGTCCATAGAATCAGTATTAAATATAACTCGAGAGGTGTGAAAGAAATAGGAAATGTCATGGCGAGGAGTCGGGGATAAAAGAAATATTTAAACAAGATCGCAAGTCCATGAATCTATGAAATAATTAAGTGTTGGTATTTATCGGTCAGACTTGTATGGATGGATCGGTAAAGAGCTATGAGTCCACGAGTCCGTGAGTCCATGATAAAGGAAAAAGAAACTAAGTGTTGACAGGGGGCTTGCGAAAGAATAAAATATGCATCTATGAGTCTGCCACCCGTGAAACCACCAAGATATAGGAAAGTGACCAAGTATGATGCAATATGTAGGCCACAGAAAAGAGAAGTGTGTATTGTATGACACAAAATCCTTGTGGGATCACAAAAAAAAATTAAGTATGGAAAAGTGAAAGAAAATAAATATATGGGTTCAACACATACACAAACACACTGATGAGTATTGATATTGAGGACACCACAGTATGGTAAAATAATTATTTTTTACCGAGTCATAATTTCATTTGTAGCTTTCTTCAATGCTTCAAGCCATACAAGCACCAATGCTCACTGCTCCCCATTGTCATTGACTCGTAATTAAGCATGGGAGATCTCGTTACATTAAAATATGCCTTAATTTTAATTACAACATCGATAAGATAAGTAAGAACGATAAAATATCATTTTTTAATAATAGAAGCATAAATGTACACTGAGAACATAATTTTGATCTTTAGAATGATAAATAAATTCCCAATACAATGATAACAACTTGATCTTTTAAAGGGAGATTGTTCATACCCATGACATGCTTATCATTATCATTACCATTACTATTACCATTATCATTACCATTACCATTATCATTACCATTACCAGGATTTCACAGTGCACAAGGATATATACCACACTAGTTGTTAACAATATTTAATGCACCAATGCTTTAGATTATATAAGATGCATCGGGGCATCTTAATTGTGGATGCACTAGTGCTTCATTATGTAAGTAATGCAACAAAGAAAAAAACTCCACTAAAATCTCTAACCACCCATATTTTTTACACATCATAAACCTCTACTAAAAACTATGCAAAAGCCTCTGCTTTCTTTAGCAAAGGTTTTTTCGATAACCTTTCCCAATCCTATAACACTAAAAATGTCTACTAAAACCTCCACAAATATTTGCAACAACTCAATGATAAATTTTATGGATTTCCTTATTTTCATCTCATGTTATTTTTCTTAGGCCTCCATTTTTTATGGCTACAAGTACCAAAAAAGGCTCCACTTCCAATTTATGCATTTCATAATCCATAGGACCCATCAATCTTACATTTCATAGAACTTGTGGGTCCTTTTATTAATTTTCCCATGAATTTTGGTTTAATCTATCCACTTATAAAATTAACATCAGATCCTCTCAAGGCCATCAATATTTTATGAACAAATGATACTTTGGAAAGGTGTTGGCAGTTTTTTTAGGAGCAAGTGCACATTTTTTCAACATGTCCCTCTTGGGCCTACCTTGATACTCCTCATAGCCTTAATACCCTCTTTTTGATAGCTATAACAACCATGATTATGCATTATCCATATACTTAGATTGGATGGTATGTGAACCTTAGAGAAGTGTTTAAAGCCTTGTTAGGAGGGAGTGCACATTTGTGCCGCATGTCCCTCCTGGACCCCATCTTTTGAGTCCCTATAATCTCCTCAGGATCCTCTAACAACACCAACATCTCAAGCCCAAATCATTGATCTTTCCAGATTATATGACTTGTGCATCTCCAAGCTGTCTTAGAGCCTATGCGAGGAGGAAGTGTGATTTGTTTTCCATCTATACATCTTGCTCTCATCTTAATACTCAATATAGCCTCCACGTGCTCCTCTCACAACACTATTATCTCAATATCGCATAGTTGATCTTCCAAGATCAGATGGAAGGAAAATATCTAAGATGTATTAGGCCCCATGTCAAGAGGAAGTGCACATTTGCACCACATGTTCATTCGATGATGTTAGGCTGACATAATCTCAAATTTCTCTACATTGTCCATCATGACCCTTCCAACTCTGTTACATGCTTTTTTTTTCGAGGTTTCACCATGTAAAAGTTATGGAAATCTATGTCAAGCTCCATCCTTATCCATTCAATATGGTTTGAACCATCAACACCTTCATGACTGGGACAAGTTGAAATAAATCCATTGATTTGAAACATTACTACCCTCGCAATCCCATTCCTCAATTTTTTCTCCCCAAAGATCTCAAAACTAAAAACTTTGTTGCGATACCACTTTACGTGTCTGGATGCCTCCCATGGTTGTTGAGGCACCCGTTTTTCCCTTTTCCATCTTCTCCCTAATTCGTCAATAGTGAACCATTGGCTTCCATCAATGATTTATACCGAAGTAATGTATACTAAATCAATTTCAGAAGTGGAAGCAACTCTCTAAAGCATAGAAAAAGACAATATATGCAACAACAATTCTCATGCATGATTTTATGAAACCATGAACCATTTACAACCAAAACTCTCTTCATTAAACAAAATTCGTTATTTTCCCAATTCCATTAACATATTTCAAGAAATATTATGCTTTCATGAATTTTAATGGAATGAAATAGAAACAAAATCAATAAACATGGATGCATACACTTCCTTACACATTTACATGGCCAACAATAACCAAAATTCACGGGCATCGTTTATTATGAGAAATAAACTATATACATAATAAATGTATATCTAATTCCCTATTCATTCTTGTCAATCTCAATTGCATCAGATTACAAGACAAAACAATGCAAACAAAAAATGAATAAAAGACAAGGAGAAGAATACTTACCTTTTCAGTCAAAATTCAACCACCCACTTGGTGTGAACAAGCAATTTTATCCCAACCATAGAAATCTACTACGGATGCTAACCCCAAGCCAGGACTATGAGACGACAAATGAGAATGTCTAGCTACAAGCTTTAAATTAACACACGCATCCCAACTCATAGTGTAGGTAAGGGAATGTATTGTGTTGGTTGCATAAGGATTTCCTAGAGAGGAAGACCTTGGCTTTGGCTATGGATGATTCTAGTACAAGCACACGGTTTTTGGACTACATATTTTCCCTATCCCTTATCTCATTTATAATCATGGAACTTCTATAAAAAAATTCTAGAATACTAGCAGTTGCAAGTAATTGTAGTTATGGTAGTTTATAGGTAATAACTCCATTAGTGGACCAAAAATCAATAAGGAAGAAGAAAATTGCATGATGGAATTAAGGATCATAGACTCCCAAATATTAATGAAACCACACACCCTTAAAGAAACTCCAAGTATCTTTAATGTTGACAACTAAAGACAAACTTGGTATGATGCTTAATCATTAAGGTCAAAATGAGGAGAGATTAAGATAGAGATACTTGACGTATATAAAAATAAAATTATTTCTTAATTTACCCCCTTTCTTCCCCTCTCATGGATTCATAACCCCTTGGTGCTCTCTTACAACCCGTTGGTGGTTTTTTAAGCATTATATGTAATGTGCCTCTTTACATCACAAAATACACCATGGTAATGTTTACCAACTTGGTGAGTAGTCATTGTATCAAAACCTACCATGCTAAAAATTCGACATAAGTCTAGGTATAAATCCAAGTCATCATTATATATCATATTTGATCCAATATAATATAGGGGTCAAAACCAATGTATTGCATGAAAGTAGTTTTATTGGGTAAACTTTGACTCATTCTGACTTTATTATTGATGTCAATGTAGATTTAGTTAATTTTAATCACTAAAATTGGTTGGTGTGCCAATCCCCCCAACTACAAAATTTTGTGCATGATTGGATGTTATTTCTAGTGGTGTTATGTAAATCAAATGATAACATAATACCATTGGTGCATTGCATATTTGATGTTGATTGTGCATATGTTGGTAGGTACAATTGCAATGAGAGATGTGCCAATATAGTGCATAAAGGGTTGAATAAACGAAACTCGATAAATGTTGGGCTCATGTGCTCCCCAACATGCTCAAGGCCATGAGTGACTTGAATTGGACCAAAGTGTGCCAATGCAAATATTACCATTAGACTTCTCTCTAATAGAGGAGCAACCATTACAAAGAAAATTATCCTCCATCAAACCTCTATAATTCTTAAAACCTATTCTAAGAATTAAGAGCATCATCACTTACATAGCTCCACTTACTAACCTAACATCAACTAGCTGATTTCCTTAGTCATCATCATGGTCATCAACTAGAGGCACCTAACCCTCACTCTTCCTTTTTATTGAAGAGAATGTGAAGTTTTCAAGGTTATAAAATGCCATCATAAGTCAATGCTTTTAAATTATGTTATGACCCTACTAGGGGTATATATGGGGTTAAATTTATATGTAATAAGGGTTAGCCTAATAAGGAACCCACATATGCATTGAGTAAGAATATGCATATATAGAGGTGTTGAGAACATTTCTCGATTCCAAAACTTCAATCCCCTTTTCTATTCTCCCAACTTCTTTTGTCCATTTCTTTTCCCTCTTCTATACTTATCCAAATTCCCCTTTTCTTTTCGCCCTTCTACTCTCCCTTTCTAATTACTATACAATAATCGTTTTTTCAAAAAATGACGGGTTCGCGTGTCGAACTCACGATTTCTCACTTCCTATTCCCCATATCATGAGTCCGGAAGATCGTCGTATCATCCTATACTTAATTGTTTCTGTAGTCGCGGGTTCCTGGGTTGGCGGTTTTTCAAACTTTCATATCCCATGTTTCGTGATATACATTTTGCACCCAAAATATCCGCGATCTACATTTTGACCATCGGACTCCCTGAGCTCCTAAGTATCTCATCTCTCCTATATTCAGTCTGATCGACCACATTATAACACTTAGCTGATTTTAAACCTTTCACAACCACAAGTTCGCGGGTTTCCGAGTTGGCGGGTTCACAAAAATTCCCAAATCCTAATTGCTCTCGTTTGTCCCTGCGACCTTCGCGCTTTTCCCAATATGCATTTAGTACGGTTTAATGCTAATAACTCATCATGCATGTCCCGTAAATATCGTCATTAATCAGCGGGGGGCTTGAGGAGATTTCTTAACAAACCACATTAAAGCACAATTTGTGGAAGATTATATTATATCTCTCAAGCGCTCATTTTCAATATTATCTAGATTAAAATAACTCTCTCGTCAACTTATGGCAGCAGTAGCTCGAAAATAGTTCTGCGGAGATACTTTGATCATTTTTGGACGTGAGGACCAGAACTTTCAGTGGTCTAGAGCTTATTCTTATACTTCATCCCCTTCTTCTAAGAAGGAAGTAATTTGGACGTTCATAATTGCTCGTACAGGCTGTGTTCCTGTGGTTTTTGAATGCAAGGAACTGGTTTTCTGGTGCGCTGAGAAATATATACCAAGTCAACGGATTATTCAACTTCAAGACCATTCTCCCGTCTCTCTTTCACCTCAAGTGTTCCGTGAAATGCTAAAACTCTCAAAGCCAACACTCACCTTCAAAGGTGAAGATTGCAGGGACTTCTTGAAAAAGCATGACAACGGCCTGGACCTCTTGCCTGAATTCTCGGAGAATCCCACGACCATCCCTGAAGATATTACCAGGTTGCAGGTCAACTTGTTCAAAAACCCCTTTTGGGAAATTGCTTGGTTATTCACCAGAGTGACCGACTAAGAAAATAACGCCAGTATTTCTCATATGATTCCTTATATCTTATATTTTACTGTAAAGGAGCAAGCCATTTTCGATTGGGAAAACAAATTTCGATTGAAATCTCTTCCCAATTGTCACAATACAAAAAAGATAAGAAATTCTTTATGGCCTCTTATTTGGTATTTGTGATAGCACATTGCCGTCAATTTCCTAAATTGTCTATCTACAAGAAGGTTAATTGTGAATTTGACCCAGTGACCTTTTGGTACCAAGCGTTGTGGAGGCACAAAGATTCCCTACATTTTAATGAAGTTTTCAACGACTTTGTCTCGATTTTTAAAGGATTGTCAGTTGAAAATTTTTATGGTATAATTGAATATGATGAGGATGTCATAGATAACTGGCTAGTGGATTACTTCATAAAAAATCAAGACATTGAAGAAGCATTACATGACATTTCCCTTGATCTGAGAGACTTGGAGGGCAAGTTGTTCAACATCAAAATCCGACATGAAATCAATGTGGCACCAATGAAGAGTTACATCAAAGAATGGTTCAAGAAAGATATCGATAAACTAACCAATGAAGGGCAAGAAATAGTTGAGACAGTTCCTGTAACTGTTGATGAAAATGATAAAAAGACATCTGCAAGCAAATGAAAGCATGAGAGACCATCATAGTAAGTTTACGCTGATCACATCCTTCTTTTTCTTTATCAAGTCCTTCATCCAGTTATTGTACCTCTTTCACTAGAAAGGTTTAACTGAAGACTGATAAGTCCTTTTTTCTTCTTACCAGGTCTTGTTGTTCTTCTACCGCCCACCGTCTCCATTCTAAAAGCTTATTTCTTGTATTTATTTGCTTTATGGTCCGCGGGAGCCCCAATCTCAGTCTTTAAGACAAATGCATTTACAATTTCAAAGAATATGTAACAAACTATATATATTTTTAGAAATTTTGAGAGAGCTACTTTGGGAACATTCTCGATTGTGATTTGTAAGCTTGTTTTTAGAATATAAAGTATTTGTGGTTGATATATCATTATCTTTATTTGAGTTTCCCATGTGTCCACTCTGTTAAAGTTCTCTTATGCATGCAAATCATGTTCTTTTTATTTTATGAGATCGAAAATAATTATCTTAAACTATGATGTATGTGAGGAAATTTTGATTATTTGCTTTAAATGTGTGAAGTGTGTGATTCTTGGTCCTTTCTCAGGAACTTTCCTTAAAAAGAAATAAAAAACATTTCCCTTTTATTTTCTTGCAATTTTTATGTTTTTTTGAACCACTACGACGAAATTATGTCAAGTCCCACATTTTGAACATAAATAAATCCTAAGAAAATCTAAAGAGAAGTACCACCTCTATAAAAATGCAGGGGGATTTACATCCTCGTGAGGTTATCGTTTCGGGTCATATATGGGGTTAAATCTATATGTAATAAGGGTTAGCCTAATAAGGGACGCACATATGCAATGAGTAAGAATATGCATATACAGAGGTGTTGAGATCAAATCCTACTTCTGAAACTTCCCTCCCCTTTTCTATTCTCCCAACTTCTTTTGTCTGTTTCTTTTCCCTCTTCTATACTTATCCAAATTCCCCTTTTCTTTTCGCCCTTCTACTCTCCCTTTATAATTACTATACTTAGTCGTTTTTTCAAAAAACAGTGGGTTCGTGGGTTAGCAGAATCATGGGTTCTCACTTCCTATTCCCCATATCATGAGTCCGACCGACCGCCGTATCAACCTATACTTAACCGTTTCTGCAGTCGCGGGTTCCTGGGTTGGCGATTTTTCAAACTTTCATATCCCATGTTCCATGATATACATTTTGCACTCAAAAGATCTGCGATCTACATTTTGACCATCGGACTCCCTGAGCTCCTAAGTATCTCATCTCACCTATATTGAGTTCGACTGACCGCATTAAAACACTTAGCTGATTTTCAACCTTTCACAACCACAGGTTTGCGGGTTGGCGGGTTCACAAAAATTCCCAAATCCTAATTGCTCTCGTCCGTCCTCGCCACCTTTACATTTTCCCAATATACATTTAGTATGGTTTAATGCTAATAACTCATCATGCAGGTCCGGTAAAGATTGTCATTGATAAGCGGGGGGCTCAAGGAGATTTCTTATCAAATGACATTAAAGCACGATTTGCAGAAGATTATATTATATCTCCCAAGCGCTCATTTCAAATATTATTTGGATTAAAAGAACACTCTCGTCAACTTGTGGCAGTAGTAGCTTGACAACAATTCTGCGAAGATACTTTGAACATTTTTGGACGTGAGGACCAGAACTTTCAGTGGTCTAGAGATTATTCTTACTATTCATCCCCTTCTTCTCAGAAGGAAGTAATTTGGACGTCTAGAATTTCTTGTGCAAGCTATGTTCCTAGGGTTTTTGACTGCAAGGAACTGGTTTCCTGGTGCGTTGAGAAATATATACCAAGTCAGCGGATTATTCAACTTCAAGACCATTCTCCCGTCTCTCTTTCACCTCAATTGTTCCGTAAAATACTAAAACTCCCAGAGCCAACACTCACCTTCAAAGGTGAATATTGCAAGGACTTCTTGAAAAAGCATGACAATGGCTTGGACCTCTTGCCTGAATTCTCGGAGAATCCTGTAGCCATCCCTGAAGATATTACCAAGTTGCAGGTCAACTTGTTCAAAAACCCTTTCGGGAAATTGCTTGGTTATTCACTAGAGTGATCGACCAAGAAAATATTGCCAATATTTCTGATATGATTCTTTAAATCTTATATTTCACTGTCAAGGAGCAAGCCATTTTCGATTGGGGAAAACTGATTTCCATTGAAATATCTTCCCAATTGTCACAATACAGAAAAGATAAGAAATTCTTTATGGCCTCTTATTTGGTATTCATGATAGAACATTGTGGTCAATTTCCTAAATTGTCTATTTGCAAGAAAGTGAATTGTGAATTTGACCCAGTGACCTTTTGGTACCAAGCGTTATGGAGGCACAAAGCTTCTCTGCATTTTTATGAGGTTTTCAATGACTTTGTCTCAATTTTTAAAGGATTGTCAGTTGAAATTTTTTATGGTATAATTGAATATGATGAGGACGCCATAGATAACTGGCTAGTGGATTACTCCGTAAAAAATCAGGACATTGAAGAAGCATTACATGGAATTTCCCTTGATCCGAGAGACTTGGAGGGTGAGTTGTTCAACATCAAAATCCGACATGAAATCAACGTGGCACCAATGAAGAGTTACATCAAATAATGGTTCAAGAAAGCTATCGATAAACTGACCAATGAAGGGCAAGAAATAGTTGTGACGGTTCCTGAAACCGTTGATGAAAACGATAAAAGGACATCTGCAAGCAAATGAAATCATGAGAAACCATCATAGTAATTTTATGCTGATCACATCATTATTTTTCTTTATCAAGTCCTTCATCCAGTTATTCCACCTCTTTCACTAGAAAGGTTTAACCGGATACTGATAACTCCTTTTTTCTTCTTACCAGGTCTTGTTGTTCTTCTACCGCCCACCGTCTTCCTTCTAAAAGCTTATTTCTTGTATTTATTTGCTTTATGGTCCACAGGAGCCCCAATCCCAATCTTTAAGACAAAAACATATACAATTTCAAAGAATATGTAACAAACTATATATTTTTTAGAAATTTCGAGAGAGCTACTTTGGGAACATTCTCGACTGTTCTTTGTAACCATGTTTTTCGAAATGTACAAAACTATAGAAATATAGAGTGAAAGACTCGCTAGAATGGTGACAACTTATCTCTAAGAAGAGATGTGACGACTACTCACGTTTGCAAGAAGATGATCGTTACAATGAGGCTCCAAAGGCCTTTTTAACATAAAGAAAATCCAAAACGCTAACCCTGGAAGATGAAAACCCAATAGTTTTATGGACCCCGTTTTGGGTAGTTTGGTGTATCAACTTTCTGGGGGCGTAAGGTGGCATACGATCTCCATTTGGGGTGCACTATTACTCGTTAAAAATGTATTGACGTGGGGCTTCATTTCAGGGGATCAGTCGAATCCATTGGCTATCATTAAGGTGCTAGATCATGAAAAAACATTGTTTAGGCCCTCAAAATGGCCCCAAAAGTTTAGGAACCGAAAAAATTCTAAAAATAGTAAATTTCCAACGAACTGTTTTGAGCCAGTTGGAATAGGTGGGTGGCCACCAATATCCTCCTATATGAATCCTACCTTCTTAGGAAGCAATGGTATCCATTGCGTTGAGTTCTCGGGGAGAGGGGAAAGCGTTTGTTGAATTTGAATCTTGGTGAGTTGCTTGCCTTGCTGAAGAAGTTGCACTGCTTAGCTTGTTGAAGGCTGTCATGAACTTGTTGCTAGCGGGGTTGAATCTATTCAACCAACTTGTTGTATCTTGGCTTGACTGGGCAGTGTGTAGGCACCCTTGTAGGTGAAGAAGCAATATCTTCCTTCTCTTCTGCAATCTTCTTCTGTTGGAAAGAAAGGTCTTAGGCCAAGGTTGTAGTGGTTGCAATGTCATTATGTTCACTTTTTGAACATATTGTGAAGAGGATGAATTTTGCAGTATGATAAATTACCTTGTGACACTATTTTGGTGGGACAATAGTCAGAACTACCTTTGGTATCCTGTAGAGATGACCCCCAGAGTAATAATGACACTACGGGGTCGAGATTCATAAATAACATGATGCTTCCACATATATGGCTAGCCCAAAAGAACATCATAGAGATCCAACAGGGAAACATCACATTATACCTCATCCTTGAAGGGTTGGATGCCGTATGACAATCGAAACTGCTGGCTAAGACGAAGATCTCATCCCTGGCGAAGCCACCTGATGTTGTATGGTTGCGGGTGTGGAGTTGTCGATAATCCTAACTGTTTGATGACCTCTGCTGAGATGAGGTTCTTCTGGCTTCCGCTATCAACAAGAAAATGCAGTGGAGTCCCCTTCACCCACATATGTGAATGAAAAAGGCACTCCCCCTCTTCAGGATCTGCTAGTTCTTCTGGTTGAATTGTTGCGGTCACGACAATAGCAGTGGGGTCTGCGTCGATGATCTGTCTTCTCCCATTATTTTCCGAAACAAGGTTCGACTCATTTTCTTTAATATCGACCACCAATGATTTTTATTGAACGACATTCATTCGTGTTGTGCCAAGGGATTTTTTGGAAATCACACCACTTTCGAGTGTCCATATTTGTCTTTCCGTTATTCTTCTTTTCCTGTAGCTTGGACTGGTTTTCCAGAGGTTGGTTGTTATGGTTGTCTTTAGCATACTTTGGTTGTTGCATATTTGCATACCTGAACTCCCGTTTGTTCTGGTGCCTAAATTTCTACTCAATTTTGACAACATATCGATAGGCAGCTCCCAATGATGAGATGTCTAGAAAATCCATTTTGGTTTGGATGTACCGATGCAGATCCTCACGGTATTTCTGAATCAAATGTCGCTCAAAGTATTTGATATCCATCTTGGTGTGCAAGGTATGGAAAGTATTTGTGAACTCTGGCATTATTTGGCTCCTCTCTTTCCGTAGTGTGATCCATCTCAAGTATTGGTCATCATAGTTACCAATAGGGTAATATTGTTCCTTGATCGCATCCACAAAAAAATCCCAAGTGGGATCGACCACATATATTCTGGAATCCTCTATGGAACTTTGATCCCAGTGAATTTCCCACCAATGTTTGACATGGGAGAGAGTCTTAAGGAGTGCAAAGGTGATCTTTTCCCTGTCGAAACAAATGTGAACAAAGAAATAACCTTCTAGCAAATTTAACCATTTTTCTAGGGAATCCACATCTATCTGAAATTCAAATACAGGAATATCAAAATCAACTTGTACTTTGAATGGAGAGGTACCTCCAAAGTGGCCTCTTGATGAAGATGTGCCTGTTTTTATTGACGGACATTGAAGGATGTAGTAAACATTCTCCATCATTTCGTCCCTCTATTGCGTGAGAGCTTGCTCAAGCAAAAAAATAATAGAATCTTATGTTCTGTCATTTTTATTTTCTTTCGCCATGGAGGGTTTCTTGGGCATGTGAGAGTAATTATATTCAATAGAGACAAGCTAGATACCTAGCTTGCTATACTTGGACCTCGTCGGGGACATGCACTGAAAAACGATTAAGAGAAGCCTGCTCTGATACCATTGATCCAGATTATTTTCGGCACAAAATGAGAGAGGAGATATAATCAAGAAATGTACAAATATATATCAGATATGTAATAATATAATACATATAGATCAGGGATATAACCATAAACATAGAGATACAATAATACACAATTTCTATTAATGAACTAAATGTACAAAACTGTAGAAATACATAGTGAAAGACTCGCTAGAATGGTGGCATCTTATCTTTGAGAAGAGATGTGACGGCTACTCACATTCGCAAGAAGATGATTGTTACAATAAGGCTCCAAAGGCCTTTTTAACATAAAGTTAATCCAAAACCCTAACCCTGGAAGATGAAAAACCAACAGTTTTGTGGACGATGTTTTGGGTAGTTTGGTGTATCAACTTCTCGGGGGCGTAACTTTGGCATATGATCTTCGTTTGAGGAGCACAATAGCTTATTGTAAAGGTATTGATGATGAACTTCATTTTGGAGTTTAAATCAAAGCCATCGCTTATTTTTGAGGTGCTTGATCGTGAGAAAATGTCGTTTAGGCCCTCAAAATGACTCCAGAAGTTTAGGAATCGAAAACTGCTAAAAATAGTAAATTGCCAAGAAATTGTTTTAATCCAGTTGGAATAAGTGGGAGGCCACCGAGATCCTCCTATATCAATCCTCTCTCATTAGGAAGCAATGGTCTCCATTATGTTGAATTCCCTGGGGAGAGGGGAAATCATTTGTTGAATCTGAATCTTTGGTGAGCTGCTTGCCTTGCTGAAGAAGTTGCGTTGCTTGGCTTGTTGAAGGCATTCATGAAGCTTCTGTTGGTGGGGTTGAATCTGTTCAACCAAATTGTTGTATATTGGCTTGACTAGGAACTGTGTAGGCACCCGTGTAGGTGAAGAAACAATATCTTCCTTCTCTTCTCCAATCTACTTCTGTTGGAAAGAAAGGTTTTGGGCCAAGGCTGTAGTGGTTGCAGTGTCTTTCTGTTCACCTTTTGAACATATTGTGAAGAGGATGAATTTTGCAGTATGAGAGATTACATTGCGACACTGTTTGGTGGGAAAGTATCAGAACTACCTATGGTATCCTGTGGATATGACCCCCCACAATTACAAAGACACTAAGGGGTTGAGACTCAAAACAACATCACAGACATCCAATGGGGAAACATCACATAATACCTTATCCTTGAAAGGTTGGATGTCATATGACAATCGACATTGCTGGCTAATACAAATATCTCATCTCTAGCGAAGCCACCTGATGTCCTATGGCTGCGGGTGTGGATTTGTCGACAATCCCAATTGTCTGACGACCTCTGCTAAGATGAGGTTCTTCTGGCTTCCTCTATGAACATTAAAATGGAGCAAGGTCCCCTTCACCTACATATGTGAATGAAAAATGTGCTCCCCCTCTTCAAGATCTGCTGGTTCTTCTGGTTGAATTGGTGCAGTCGCGATAATAGCAATAGGGTCTGCGTTAATGATCCGTTTTCCCCCATTATTTTATGAATCGGACTCTGAATCAGGGTTCAACTCATTTTCTTTTATCTTTTCCACCAATGATTGTTTTTTAGCGACATTCATTAGTGTTGTGCCAAGGGATTTTGTGGAAATCGCACCACTTTCCAGTGTCCTTCTTCATCTTTCCATTACCCTTCTTTTCCTATGGCTTGGACTGGTTTTCCAGAGGATGGTTGTTAGGTCCGTCTTTACCATACTTTGGTTGTTGCACATTTGTAAACCCAAACTCCCGTTTGTTCCGGTTCCTAAATTTTTGCTCAATTTTGACAACATATCGATAGACAGCTCCCGGTGATGAGATGTCCAGAAAATCCATTTCGGTTTGGATGTACTTATGCATAGCCCTGCGGTATATCATAACCAAACGTAGCTCAGAGTCTTTGATACCCAGCTTGATACGCAAGGTATGGAAAGTAATTGTGAAATACGACATTTTTTGGCCCCTCTCTTGCCGCAGTGTCGTCCATCTCATGTATTGGTCGTTATAGTTACCAACAGGGTAATATTGTTTCTTGACCGCATTCACAAAAAAACCCCAAGTGGGCTCGACCCCATATATTCTAGAATCCTCTGTGGAAATTTTATCCCAGTAAGTTCCCAACCAATGTTTGACATGGGGGATAGCCTTAAGGAGTGCAAAGGTGATCTTTTCCATGTTGGAAAAATTGTGAAGAGAGAAATAACCTTCTAGCAGATTTAACCATTTTTTTAGGGCATCCGCATCTATTTGACCTTCAAATACGGGAATATAAAAATTAACTTATACCTTGAAAGGAGAGGTGCCTCCAAAGTGGTAATTTGATGAATATGCACCTATTGTTATCAACATGCATTGAAGGATGTGGGAAAAATTCTGTATCATTTCATCCCTCTATCACGTTAGAGCTTGCTCAAGCAACATATTAATAGAATCTCCCACTCTGTCATTTTTCTTTTCTTCCACCATGGAGGCTTTCTTGGGTGTGCGAGAGAGATTGTTCTCAAGAGAGACAAGCTCTAGACCCAAATTGCTATACTCGGACCTTGTCATGGACATGCACTGAAAAATGATCAAGAGAAGCCTGCTCCGATACCACTAATCCAGATTATTTTCGGCACTAAATGAGAGCGGATGTAATACCTTTGTTTCCCCCAGTTTGTAAATATAACTATAACTGGCCAAGAGACTATGGCAGAATAAATGTCTGTGAATGTTTGATTTGATGAACCTTGTATAAAAGGGTGAATGTATGAATTTTTCGTTATTAATAGAAGTTGGATATGTGTTACACAACTGCTGAAAGGGACAAAGTTTTCCAAGATAGACCATGGAATCTATGAGAGATGGTGAGGGGAAACCAAGAATGGTTGAGATGACCCTCACCAGACCAGTACCTACTAGGTGTAATTACACTCAATAGTACTTTGACCCATAAATGAATTACCAGTCATGATGGTAGTTGGAAGGCCATCCTCAAGAATTAATGAGGAGATGGGCCAGGGTACCCATCTGTAAGGCTTCCAGGCCCGAACATGAATTAGGATTCAGACCCACACAACCTTGCCGAGAAAGGAAAGAAAGGAGGTAATTCGGGGGACAAAGACCGATCTGCAAGATAACAGAGTATAAAAAACAATCTCTAGAGAAGAGAAGTGAGCATGCTTCGACTCAACAGTGGAGAGAAAAGCTGAGAAGCAAGCTTATTTTGGTTGTAAGAGGGCTTGGGTAGGGATTCTCTACAAGATCATAAACGAGGCTGACGAGCGACTGGGGAAGTGCTTGTGTAGATCTCCTTGCTTGGAGTAGAG
Source organism: Picea engelmannii (assembly GCA_009831015.1). NCBI lineage: Eukaryota > Viridiplantae > Streptophyta > Pinopsida > Pinales > Pinaceae > Picea > Picea engelmannii. The sequence goes on from ML808767.1 coordinate 260,105, forward strand.
AAATTCGGTTTCCAAGATCCCGTGGGAGGAGAAGAGTAACCTTTGTCCCTGATTATTGTGAAGCAAGAGGAAATAATATCTCTCAGAGAATCATGGTCTAGATCGGGGGTGGCCAATGGTAAATCCGTTAGGAGTGGTTGTGCCTATGGTTGGGAGGAGTCATGCAACCCTTTCAGCAGTTGCTTCACATTCTCCATTTCTGATAAGTATTATCATGCTCTGTGTATATATATTGGATGCTATGATGAATGTTTGTGTTTATGGTTAAGTCCTTCAGTATTTGAACAATTATTAGAAATGTTCTTTTGCTTCTGTAAACTGCTATATCTATATAGTGTTTGATTTGTCTCAGTGTAGTTGCTAGAGAGATATGGGATGTGAATCTGTAGGAGAGTCGAGGTAGGATTGACTGAAACGTCTAAGTCTTGCCGACCCTTTGAAGTTTACCTTAGCGAGAAGGTCAAGTTTAACTTGAAGAGAGAAGGGTGTTCCCTTCAGACTATCCACCCATATGACCGAGCACTCATGCCCGTGTCCTTAACCCCTTTGCTGCTAAAAATATTTGCGCTTAACCCACAATATTTCCCAAAGGACCCATGTGACCAGGGCTTGGGAATCCAGCGGTAGTCTGAAAGGAGCTAGCTCTTTCGGCTTCGGGACTTCAAAACTTATGATTCCACAATCCTCGAAAATAGCGGAAGTCACGAATTGATGAGGGTCGTCGATCTGGGGATCCAGTGGAGATCCCTCTCAGTTGTTAGATCAAAGTTAGGAAGGGTAGCATTAAGCGCTTCAGCGAGGTTCCACTTCGGGATAATAGGACTGGTCTAACGCTGAAAATCTAGAGTCGTGAAGTAATCTAGGCCGTTGAAAGTGGGGGCACATGTGTACACAGATCAATGGTTATCCGAAAGTCTAGGTATTCAATGGTATAGGGATGCACGTGTTTCCCCGGAGCTCTGCAAGCCGGAGTAAATCCTGGTCGTGGATGCTAGGTACATGTGGTGATAGATTCTGTGTGGTTCGGAGAGAAAGCCGGAAGATATATGCCGAAATTCTGAAGTGATGAGGACCGTTGATCCTCAGATCCGTCGGATCCATTTTAGTCGTCGATCTAAGGAACCCACCCTCGATTGCCCGACCAACCGGGAATGCGTCATGGAGTGACACATGGCCCCTACTTGTACCTTGTCAAATGTTGTCCGTCGAGCTAGAGTCGTTGGATGAGAGGATACGTGGCAAGTGATCATGTAGTTTGGAGATTTAATATTCCAAGGAAGTTTGGCCAAGAGTTTTCAAGGTGTGAAAACTCCCGAAGTCACGAATGACGATGTAAATCTCGACTGTTGTTAGGAAGAGGACACGTGGCACCAGATCCGAGATTTCAGAGACTTGGCTCTTCGGGGGATTTGCGTCGAGAGGAATTGGTAAGCTCCGAAGCCCGGATCCGCGAAGTAACGAGGACCATGGATTTGTGGATCCACGTGAACAAATATCAACCATGAGATTTGAAAGAAGTGAGAAGACTGTATGATGGGGGTTGATGTGGTTCACTGATGCCATCTCGAGTGACGTGGACCCGCAACTAAGGTGCCATGTGTCACCCAGATTTGGTAGAGTTCACAGACTCCTTATGCCTATAAGAGCATGACACGTGTCACCGCCAATGAGGACACGTGTCACCCCTTTACCCTCGTCGCGTGTCAACTTATGGTTCAAGCCTGCCTGGACAACGTGTCTGGTGATGTGTCTGAGACTCCGGGAGTCTCGATAACTTCAGAAGTTCGAAATATTTGAGTGTAGTTTGATAAGAGAAGGTTCAACGACAATCGCCGATCATTGAATGCCGAAGGACCAATGACAATCGTCTCTCGCTGAAGGACCAATGACGATCGTCGCTCGCCGAAGGACCAATGACGATTGTCGATCGTCGAAACACCTAAGGTTCAACGACGACCACTAACTGTTGAAACATTGAAATGTAAGATGTTCAATGGAAAACGCCAAACGTCGATCATCGAATGGCTAAGGCCATGTGGCGAGATTTTGGGACTTCGAGGAGTAAGAAAAGGGGGCGCTCAGCACCGAACACCGAAGAACCCAGCTAAGAACGCCGAAGACCCCAAATAACAACGCCGAAGACCCCAACTAACAACGTCCGGGTAACCTATGGAGGCCAAAACTTGCAGATTAGAGCTCATATTTTAGTGCGGTGGCAACCATTAGAAAGCTTGTGGCAAGTAGTAACCAATGAAGATCATGGAATTAAGATTCGAGAGAGTTAAGAAAATAAAAAATTTGATGCCCCATCCCTAGAAAGGGTATTTAGGGGTTAGGTTTGTTACATCAGAGATATAATCAAGAAATGTACAAAGATATATCAAATATCCAATAATATAACATAGATATATGAGGGATATGATAATAAACACAAAGATATAGTAATACACAATTTCTATTAATGAGCAAAATGTATAAAACTGTAGAAATACAGAGTGAAAGACTCGTTAGAATGGTAGCCGCTTATCTCTAAGAAGAGATGTGACGGCTACTCACATTCGCAAGAAAATGATCGTTACCATGAGGCTCCAAATGCCTTTTTAACATAAAGAAAAGCAAAAACCCTAATCTTGGAAGATGAAAATCCAACAGTTTTGTGGACCCCGTTTTCGGTAGTTTGGTGTATGAACTTCCTGGGGGCGTAACTTTGCGATACGATATCCATTTGGGGTGCACGGTAACTCTTCAGAATGGTATCGACGAGAAACTTCATTTTGGGGTTGAATGAAAGCCATTGGCTATCGCGATGGTGCTTGATTATGAAAAAATGTTGTTTAGGCCGTCAAAATGGCCCTGAATGTTTGGGAACCGAAAAACTGTAAAAATAGTAAATTGCCAATGAACTGTTTTGAGCCAGTTGGAATAGCTGGGTGGACACTATGATCCTCCTGGATCAATTCTCCCTCCTTAGGAAGCAATTTTCTCCATTGCGTTGAGTTCCCCAGGTAGAGGGGAAAAGCGTTTGTTGAATTTGAATCTTGGTGAGCTGCTTCTCTTGTTGGAGAAGTTGCGCTGCTTAGCTTGTTGAAGGCTGTCACGAACTTGTTGCCGGTGAGGTTGAATCTGTTTGACCAACTTGTTGTATCTTGGCTTGACTTGACAGTGTGCAGGAACCCTTGTAGATGAAGAAACAATATCTTCCTTCTCTTCTGCAATCTTCTTCTGTTGGAAATAAAGGTCTTGGGCGAAGGCTACGTTGGTTGCAGTGTCTTTATGTTCACCTTTTGAACGGATTGTGAAGAGGCTGAATTTTTCAAGATGGGAGATTACCTTGTGGCACTGTTTTGGTGGGACAATAGTCAGAACTACCTTTGGTATCCTGTAGAGATGACCCCCCATAGTAACAATGACACTACGGGGTCGAGACTCATAAATAACATGGCGCTTTCACATATATGGCTTGCCCAAAAGAACATCATAGACATCCAGGAGGGCAAGATTACATAATACCTCATCCTTGAAGGGTTGGATGTCGTATGAAAATCGCCACTGCTGGCTAACAAAAAGATCTCGTCCTTGGCGAAGCCATTCGATGTTGTATGGATGCAACTGTGGAGTTGTCGACAATCCCAATTGTTTGATGACCTCTGCTGAGATGAGGTTCCTTTGGATTTTTCTATCAACAATGAAATGTAGCAAGGTCCCCTTCACCCACATCTGTGAATGAAAAAGGTGCTCCCCCTCTTAAGGATCTGCTTGTTCTTCTGGTTGAATTGTTGTTGTCACGACAATAGCAGTGGGGCTGCATCGATGATCTATCTTCTCCCATTATTTTCTGAATCAAATTATGAATCAGGGTTCAAGTCCTTTTCTTTGATCTCGACGACCAATGATTGTTTTTTAGTAACATTCATCAGTGTTGTGCCTAGGGATTATATGGAAATCACACCAATTTCCATTGTCCTTCTTCGTCTTTCAGTTAACCTTCTTTTCCTGTGTCTTGCACTGGTTTTCCAGAGGCTGGTTGTTAGGGCCGTCTTTATCGTACTTTGGTTGTTGTGGATTTGTAGATCTGAACTCTCGTTTGTTCTGGTGCCTAAATTTTTGCTCGATTTTGACAGCATATTGATAGGCATCTCTCAGTGATGAGATGCCCAGAAAATTCATTTTGGTTTGGGTGTACCTATGCAGAATCCCGTAGTAAATCAAAACCAGATGCCACTCTTAGTCTTTGATACCCAGCTTGGTGCATAGGTTATGGAAATTATTTGTGAACTCCGACCCTGTTGGGCCCCTCTCTTCTTGAACTGTGGCCCATCTCATGTATTGGTCATGATAATTACCAACCGGGTAATATTGTTCCTTGACCGCATCCATAAAAAAATCCCAAGTGAGCTTGTCCCCATATATTCCAGACTCCTTTGTGGAACTTTTCTCCTTGTAAGTTTCCCACCAATGTTTGACATGAGAGAGAGCCTCAAGGAGTGCGAAGGTGATCGTTTCCCTGTCGAAAAAATTGTGAACAAAGAAATAACCTTCTAACAGATTTAACCATTTTTCTAGGGCATCCATATCTATCTGACCTTCAAATATGTAAATATCAAAATTAACTTGTACCTTGAAAGGAGAGGTGCCTCCAAAGTGGACGCTTGATGAATATGCACCTGTTGTTATCGACATATTGAAGGGTGTAGGAAAAATTCTCCATCATTTCATCCCTTTGTCGCGTAAGAGCTTGCTCAAACGACAGATTAATATAATCTTTTGCTCCTTCGTTTTTCTTTTCTTCTTCCATGGAGTGTTTCTTGGGCATGCGAGAGCGATTGTCCTCAATAGAGACAAGCTCGAGACCCAACTTGCTATACTTGGACCTCGTTGGGGACATGCATTGAAAAACGATGAAGAACAACCTGCTATGATACCACTTATCTAGATTATTTTCGTCACGAAATGAGAGCGGAGATATAATGTAGAATTGTACAAAGATATATCATATATCCAATAATATAATAGATATATATCGGGGATATAACCATAAACATAGAGATACAATAATACACAATTTCTATTAATGAGTGAAATGTACAAAACTGTAGAAATACAGAGTGAAAGACTTGCTAGAATGGTGGCAACTTATATATGAGAATAGATGTGACGACTACTCACATTCGCAAGAACATGGTCATTACAATGAGTCTCCAAAGACATTTTTAACATAAAGAAAATCCAAAATCTAACCCCGAAAGATGAAAAACCAACAGTTTTGTGGACCTCGTTTTGGGTAGTTTGGTGTATCAACTTCACGGGGGCATAACTTTGGCATACGATCTCCGTTTAGGGTGCATGATAGCTCGTTGTAAAAGGTATCGATAATGAGCTTCGTTTTGGTTGCTCAATTAGAGTCAATGGCCAATATTGAGGTGCTTTATCGTGAAAAAGCGTCGTTTAGGCCCTCAAAATGGCCCCAGAAATTTAGGAACCGAAAAAGTACTAAAAATAGTGAATTGCCAACGAACTGTTTTGAGCCAGTTGGAATAGGTGGGTGGCCACTGAGATCCTCCTGGATCAATCCTCTCTCTTTAGGAGTCAAGGTTCTCCAATGCATTGAGTTCCCAGGAGAGACAAGAAAGCGTTTGTTGAATCTAAATCTTGATGAGTTACTTGCCTTGCTGGAGAAGTTGCGCTGCTTAGCTTGTTGAAGGATGTCACGAACCTGTTGCTAGTGGGGTTGAGTATATAAACTAACCTATTTTATCTTGACTTGATTGGGCAGTGTGTAGGCACCACTGTAGGTGAAGAAACAATATCTTCCTTCTCTTCTGCAATCTGCTTCTGTTGGAAAGAAAAGGTCTTGGGCCAAGGATGTAATGGTTGCAGTGTCCTTCTGTTCACCTTTTGAACAAATTGTGAAGAGGCTAAATTTTGAAATATGAGAGATTACCTTGTGGCATTGTTTGGGTGGGACAATAGTTAGAATTACCTTTGGTATCCTGTATAGATGACCCCCAAGAGTAACAATGAAATTACATGGTATAGACTCATAAATAGCATGGTGTTTCCACATATATGTCCGGCCCAAAAGAAAATCACAGACATCCAGCGGGGAAACATCACATAATACCTCATCCTTGAAGGGCTGGATTTTGTTTGACAATCGATACTAACACAGAGATCTCGTCCCTGACGAAGCCACCCGATGTTGTATGGCTGCGGGTGTGGAGTTGTCGACAATCCCAACTGTTTGATGACCTCTGCTGATATGAGGTTCTTCTAGCTTCCGCTATCAATAATAAAATGTAGAGGGGTCCCCTTCACCCATATCTGTGAATGAAAAAGGCACTCCCCTTCTTCAAGATCTGTTGTTCTTTTGGTTGGATTATTGTGGTCACGATAGTAGCAGTGGGTTTTGCGTCAATGATCTATCTTCTCCCATTATTTTCTGAATCAGATTCCAAATCAGGGTTCAACTCCTTTTCTTTGATCTCGACACTAATGATTGTTTTTTAGCGACATTAGTCGGTGTTGTGCCAAGGGATTTTGTGGAAATCGCACCACTTTCCATTGTCGTTCTTCGTCTTTCCATTACCCTTCCTTTCTTGTGGCTTGGACTGGTTTTCCAGAGGTTGGTTGTTAGGGTCGTATTTAGAATACTTTGGTTGTTGCGGATTTGCAGACTCGAACTCCCGTTTTTTCTAGTGCCTAAATTTCTACTCAATTTTGACAACATATCGATAGGAAGCTCCTAGTGATGAGATGTCGAGAAAATCCATTTCGATTTAGATGTACCTATGTAAAGCCCCGCGATATTTTAGAACCAGATGCCGCTCAAATTCTTTGATACCCATCTTGGTGTGTAAGGTATGGAAAGTATTTGTGAACTCCGACATTGTTTGACCCCTCTCTTGTCGCAGTTTGGTATATTTCATGTATTGATCATCATAATTACCAATAGGATAACATTGTTTCTTGATCACATCCACAAAAATATCCTAAGTAGTCTCGGCCCAATATATTTCAGACTCCTATGTGGAACTTTTTCCCCAGTAAGTTTCCCACCAATGTTTGACATGGGGGAGATCCTGAAGGAGTGCAAAGGTGATATTTTCCTTGTTGGAAAAATTGTGAATAGAGAAATAACCTTCTAGCAGATTTAACCATTTTTCTAAGGCATCCGCATGTATATGATCTTCAAATACGGGAGTATCAAAATTAACTTGTACCTTGAAAGGAGAGGTGACTCCAAAGTGGCCTCTTGATGAATATTCACCTGATGTTATTGACAGTTGTTGAAGGAAGTGGGCAAAATTCTCCATCATTTAGTCCCTCTGTCGTGTGAGAGCTTGCTCAAACAACAGATTAATAGAATCTTCGGCCCTGACATTTTTCATTTCTTTTTCCATGGAGGGTTTATTGGGTGTGCGAGATCAATTTTCCTCAAGAGAGACAAGCTTGAGACCCAAATTTTTATACTTGGACCTCGTCGGGGACATGCACTGAAAAACTATCAAGAACATTTTGTTCTGATACCAATGATCCAGATTATTTTCGGCACGAAATGAGAGTGGAGAAATAATCAAGATATGTATAGAAATATATCAGATATCCAATAATATAACAAATATATATAAGGGATATAACCATAAACACATAGATACAGTAATAGACAATTTCTGTTAATGAGCAAAATGTACAAAACTTTAGAAATATAGAGTGAAAGACTCGCTAGAATGGTGGCAACTTATCTACGAGAAGAGATGTGACTGCTACTCACATTCACAAGAAGATGATCATTACAATGAGGCTGCAAAGGCCTTTTTAACATAAATAAAATCCAAAACTCTAACCTCAGAAGGTGAGAAGCCAACAGTTTTGTGAACCCTGTTTTGGGTTGTTTGGTGTATCAACTTCCCAGGGGTGTAACTTTGGCATACGATTTCCGTTTGGAGCACACGATATATCATTGGAAAGGTATCGACGAGGAGTTTCATTTTGGGGTTCATTCAGAGCCAAGAGTAATATTTGAGATGGTTGATCTTGAAAAAATGTCATTTAGGCCCTCAAAATGCCCCCAAAAATTTAAGAACTAAAAAACTGCTAAAAATAGTAAATTGTTGATGAACTGTTTTGAGACAGTTGGAATAGGTGGGTGGCCATCGAGATCATCCTGGATCAATCCTCCCTCCTTAATAAGCAATGGTTTCCATTGCGTTGAGTTCCCGGGGGAGAGGGGAAAGCGTTTGCTGAATTTGAATATTGGTGAGTTACTTGCCTTGCTGGAGAAGTTGCGTTGCTTAGCTTGTTGAAGGTTGTTAGGAACTTGTTGTTGGTGGGGTTGAATCTGTTCAATAAACCCATTGTATCTTGGCTTGACTTGGCAATGTGTAGGCACCCTTGTAGGTGAAAAAACAATATCTTCTTTCTCTTCTACAATCTTTTTATGTTGGAAAGAAAGGTCTCGGGCCAAGGCTGCAGTGGTTGCAGTGTCCTTATGTTAACCTTTTGAACAGATTGTGAAGAGGTTGAATTTTGCAGTACGAGAGATTACCTTGCGACACTGTTTTGGTGGGAAAATAGTTGGAACTACCTCTGGTATCCTAAAGAGATGACCCCCCCAGAGTAACAATGACATTATGGAGTCGAGATTCATAAATAACATGGTGCTTCCACATATATGGTTGGCCCAAAAGAACATCACAGACATCCAACAGGGAAACATCACATAAAACCTCATCCTTGAAGGGTTGGATGCCGTATGAGAATCAACGCTGCTGGTGTTGTAGGAAAATTCCCCTACGGATAGGTGAATGTCCTCTTGGATCTTAGACCCCTATGACTAAGACAAAAGAATGCTAACTTTGAACACTGACATTCCTTTAAATGTAGCTAAACTAGTCAAAGGAAAAAGGAAGAAAGTATGAGTACCCTTTTTATGAAGTTTGTCTTCGCTCGATCCAGGTTGAAATTGATCTTCAAGTCCTTCAACGAGCTCTGCAATCCGATAGACAATGAAGACAAAACATACTTCCTATTCTACCAAGATTAGTTTAAAACTAGATTCATCAAAAGAGACAAGCCCATGCAAATGTACACAAACTTGAAGGAAACATGCCAAGCACATATATATTAATTTGAACAAAACAAGGTGCTTAAAAATGTAGATGTAGAAGCCTCACCAAGTCCTCTTTGTCCAACCTCTTGCTCAAAATATCCATGATCAAAATGATAATACTTTTCACTAATTATTCTCCCCCTTTCACCATGAGAATGCCTCCTTATATAGGCTTTGAGAGGCTCAACCACCTTAGATATTCTTTGGATAAGTTGAGGATATGACTCCATCAGTTGTGGGATTCCCCTTAGACCCAACCTTGAACTTGGATTCGAGCCAAAATGACTCGGATACTTCTTAGTTGTCCTTATAGATAAGGGGGATCTTTCCCCAAGATTTGCTCAACAAATCAACGCTCCCTCAAAGTGGGCCACAGAGCGTTGCAATGCTCCCTCCTAAGAGGGAAAGGAGTGCTAGCGCTCCTTGCAAGTGGGCAGGGGAGTGCCGATCTCCAAAAATACTTTTAGGATGGTAATTCCTCAAGGTAAAAGCTTGTAAACTTTGCCATAATATATATTTTCATCTTCTAACGAGTCTTAGAGGATGTTCCAAGTGTACTTATGATGTCGTCTGCAATGTGACACATGCAAGATGACAATATGATTTTTACGACACTTTCAACAAAAGTGCGACACTTATGATAATGATAATGAGACATCATCGAAGTGAGTAATTTTGACGTGTAACAGTTTTCCCCCAAAGTGCGAGGTCATAAGACGGAAACTGATGACTGAAGTACTTTTTAGACTTTTGAAGCAAGGGTACAGAGTCGGAGAACCTGGTAGAAGCTGCAAATAACCATTAAACAAATGTTATGATATGTTTCAAACCCAAGGCATACATACCTATGCTTGAGTGATAAAGGAATTTTAAGGTATGGCCACCACCAAATACACTGCGGATCCATAATCATATCGACTGAAGGGTATAGCCACCAAAGATACAATGTGTATCTATACTTCCATGACATGAACTGATCATAGCCATGAGAAATACATAGTGGATCTACGAGATGAAAAAAAATAGCCACAGACCAATACAAAGTGGATCTATGTGACAATATATATATATCAATGTGCTCAAATGATCTCCTTTCGTAGCTTGGGTAAAGTAGATATCAGAGTGAACACTTAACCCAGGGTCTTCTTTTCCAATCCCGATGTGGTATGAATCTAGCCA